>OX336885.1:27858266-28038266 GCA_946959425.1 Argyrosomus regius | reverse complement strand
CCACAAAGAGAACTATAATGACACAGAGAAACTGGTGATTTTTACTAATATACACTACCACCATATATCATACATGGTAATGCTATACCATACTGCTGTGCAGCTTTGGGCGTCCTGTTTACCACCAAAGCTGATTGACACTGTTAAGGGCTATTGTTGCTCTTGTGGTGATTGGTAAATTATTCTATTCATGCCACATAAATGTAGGTGCATTGGTTGCATTCTGTTTAACAATCAGCAAACAGACCTCTATCAAAGCGGTGTGTTTCTCTGACAAGTCTTATGGTTCTATATATTAAACTGGACTTCCTGGACCTTGTTTCATGTCTTTCTGGTACCTGATGCAACACTCTGCCAACGCCTCAGCGCCTTGTTTTGTTTTCACACTTTTTTTTTAAGTCTAGATGCCTCTTATTTGGATAGGTTCAGGAAAGGTGTGGACTTGGTGAATAGAAACCAATATAGAATTTAAATCTTCGGCCTTTGCTTCAGAGAAAAGACACATTATCATCGCATTACCACAAGAGGTCGCTTTTTGGTAGCATTTGAACAAATGACAGATGCTGTTGTGTTTCTGGTGATGACAACTTGACAAAAGTGGAATTTCCAGAACTAAAAAACTGAAGATGAGACCAGTTAATTTCAGTCAGAACACAATCTGTACTAGGGAAGATGTCATTAGTGGATTTTCATGGATTGTTAGCAAGTTAATGGAAGTGATGAAACGCTTCAGTAGCGTATGAGCAGAAATGATCATGCAAGCCTAACTTAATGCCAGCTTACTGGATAAACAAGACTTTATTCTGTCCTTCTTTGTCGCCCAATGGCTTCTTTGAGCTGTGCTCACACAGCTTTGCCAGCCTGGATATTGTTTTATGATTTTTAATGCGTGCTTCCCAATGGTTGCCAACCGTGCGCTTCCTGCCAATGGTGGTAAAGAGCTGCACTTTGATGACGAAAAACCAGTGCAAGTGAATCAACAGCGTGAAATCAGACCAACAGGGTTAGAAGGGGTAACGAGAAGCTTCTGGTGTGAAAATTTGCACTGTCAACACTTTCTTGCTTATTTTTAAACTCTTCGTGCGGATGCTTTTCAGTGCTATCCTGCTGAACACCATCTCTCTTTCCTGTATGCCTTGACCCTTTCCTTCACATGCAAACACTCCTTAGACACACCTTAGACAATTACAAAGGTATGTGCATACAGGACCCATTCGGTGCATGCAAAAGATATGCAGACGACCCTGTTAAGACCTCAGTGTTACCCACATGTCGAGATCTCATGCACCTCTCATCCCTGGACTTTTTTCCCCCCGTTGTGTAATATTTGTACCCTCATCATCATTAAGACAGTGTTCAGTTAGACTTTCTCTATAAAGTTGATGACCATAAACCAATGGCTCAATTTCCTGCTTCATTTGCAGCACTGTATTATGATTTTCTCACTCCATTAATTAGCTTTTTCTCATTTCATCCAAGTCTTGAATCCCTGTAGCCTACTTCTTCTACTACTCAACAAGGTCACTCTGATTAGAAATCATATGCATCATATTATTTTGCCTCTAAAACAGGTCAACAATCACGCCAGTTCCAGAAAGCTGAGGAAATACAGCTCTGCAGACTTTTCACTGACACTCAGATATGTTTCACCCTTGGTGTTCTTATGAGTTATGCAAAATAATCAGTGAGTCTGGAACACATGCTGACCTGATGGTGGATTATGGAAATAATGTGTGATGACATGCTGCATACAAGAAACAGCATGAAGCATCACTGAGGTTTCTTTGTAGAACTGAATTTATCAAAGAGGTGTCTCCAGATTAAAAACATTACTCCAGACATTTTTAAACTTATTTTAGTTTTTTTCCAGTCTTTGTTTTTGCATTTAATGTCTCATGATTAATGAATTCTGCTGCATCAAAACTAACACTAACACTAACACTGGCAAAGGCTTCTGTTAGCATTTTCCTTACAAGCGACCTCTTGTAGTTGTGTGCGTATAATGATTGTGCTCTTGAAAAAGAAAACAGAAATGGTCTTTTTTTTTTCCAGTAGCAGAGGAAAAAGTAGGACAATGTTTGTCAGGGTGGACGTGTGGGTAAAGGCATTTTCCAATTCCACCACAAAAGACCAAAGTTTGCTTCCCAGCAGTCAACAATGGTTACTTGAAACCAGAATCATGCCCCTTCCTCAACTCTAACAAAGCAGCAACAAAATGGGTCTTCCAACGCCATGTCTTCAGGGTCTTCAGGGCAAGAGTTTGTTGATGCCCTCCAAAATGGATGTCACCTTAACAAAATCTAGTCATTGATTCGTATTTTGTTTTGCCAAGTTTAGGCAAAGATTATGGCAATGTATATGTATGCATATATGTATATGTATGTATTTATGGTCAACACAATGTCAAAGTCAGACACTTTGGTTTTTCAGCACTATTAAATGTCCCAGTACTTCCACATTTGATTCTCAGAGACAGCAGTCAACATCTCTTGTCAAGAAGTGTAATCATCGGTCAATTTAGACGTTTGAACAAACAACCAGCGCAATTATTTAGTTCTTGTTTGGTAGTCCTCAGATGTTAAAATGCAAACAGATTCACCTTTCCCTCCCTAGCATTTCCAAGTTGTGCACCACTGTTGCAAAGACTGGATCGCTTTCTTTATCCCTCAGAGTATACCTCGACGTAGAAATGATCAACACCTCTTTGGAACAAACAGAGAAGAAAGAATCGTGTTTGCTGCAGAGGCAAAATATATTGTAATGATGTGCAAAGCAATAACACAGTTTGAGCAAATGTATTGTTTCACATAAACAAGTAACTAAAGCAGGGGTTGGCGTCAGGGTGGAGAGGCGAGTGATGTTAATGTTAGAAGAAAACATGAGGAGAAAAATGATTTGTTTGTTCATTCATCTGGTATATATGTATTTGTGAATCAAGCCTTCGATTTGCTGGGAAATGTTGCACCCCATGGCAGGCAGAACTGCACACTGAAAGCGAGGCTTATAGGGAGCCCATCTTAACAGGGATGGCGCCATTATCCTATAACCATTACACTGTGCAATCAGCATTTACTTTGTAATGACAAGTCAAAAAGTAAAGTAGGAACGCTTTTCTAAATATCTATTGTCTTACCCCATAATATAACGTAAAGGATGAGTATCATTTCATACATTTTTCTGTCCTTCTAGCCTTCTCATCCCGTCTGTCTCTCACTTCTTATTTCATTCTCTTTCTAAATATCACTGCTGCTTTTGTCTGTCTTCTTTCCCCTTTTCCTCTCCTGTAACCCTGCCTTGACATAATGAGGCCAGCGTACCAAAAGTGTGAAGCCTCTGTCTCTCTTTCTCTCTGTCCCCCTCTCTCTCTTTCAGCTTTTATTTGTTGGCTGTTTTATTATTTTTTTCTTCCTTTCTGTGGATTCATTGTTGTCGCTGGCAGCAGACTAAGCGAGCTGAGAAAGGCCAAACAATGTTTTTTTTGGTAAAGGTTTCTGAAAGGGCTTCTTGAAAACGTCAGCCGAGGCCCTTATCTGCCTCATACCACCAAACAACACTGCCACTTGTCACTGCCTTCATCCTTTACCCTCAACATGCAACACAACCTGCCATCATTTCCTCAATTTCTCGCTCTCCCTCCCTTTCATTTCACTCTTATTTTGTTTCACCTCCCTCTTTCTATTTTGCTCCTTCTCATGTCCTGAAGGCACTTTTTCCTCTTTTAACCTCTCTGTCATTTTTCCAGTCCTTACCCCTCTCTGCCGCTGTCACTCTTCTTTCCTCGTCATCCCTTCATTTCTATTTTACTCCTTCTCTTCTGTCCTCACGGCTGTTTTTCTTCTTCTCCTCTAACCTTTTGTCCCATGTTTCTTTTTCTCAAATGTCTCTTTGCTTTCCCTCTTTTTTTTTTGCGTCATCACGTCTCTCAGTCTTCTTGCTTTTCGCTCTGCTTTTATCGTCTGTTCTTTTTGCCGTCTATCATTCTTTGGCTCGATCTCTCTCAGTACTTCTAGCCAGGCATCACGGCAGCATCAAAGAGAAAATTGCTGCTGATGTACATAAGAAATGAATGCAGCTTCTGTTGTTTGTTCCTAAAGTACAACCTGAAGCCAGTCCTCACCATCTCTGCCACCCTCTTGAAACTAACTGTCCTCTGCAGCTTCCTGACAGATGGGTAGCATTTTGAAGTGGGCACGTCTCAAGAACTTGGAGAACTCAGCTTCAGTCATATCTCAATATGATGGTGGCATTTAGCCAAATCCTGTTACTTTAAACTTCTACTCTACAATATTTGATTTAATAGTAAGTGTTCTTTCATTATTTGACCCATACAGTTTCCCTCCAGGCTTCTTCTTGTGGATTCGTAGCTGTGAATTTCACAACTGACTGAAAATCAAACAAGCTGAATTCATGCCAATTTGTATCTTATATCAACCGCCAAACATCATCTTTGAGTGATGTTATATGGCAAACAATGAAACTCTTCTACTTTATTTGCTATTAAATACTTTGTCCTGTAGGTTTTAAAGGTTGTAAGATGTTTGTAGCTTCATCCTTCAGGTTAAACATCCACTGTGCTCATCTGAAATTCTTATCCTTCACATTTGCTGAATGAATCAGAAATATGGACTTTGATTCAGCAGTCTGAAACCAGCCATAAGAAACCAAGCTAAGTGTGAGTGCTATCAGCCATTTAAGTTCCAAAAAGAAGAAGAAGAATGTACAATCTTCTTCCAATCCAGGTGGCATGCTTTGAAATGTGTAAATTTGGCCCGGAGGACACAGTGTCTTTCTCTGTGCATTGTAAAGTCTTAACTTGTATTTATAGATGCAGAAACAAACTATGAACAATGGTTTTCTGTGTGTTCCAGAGCCCACGGTCACAGGTATTCATGGTGAAATGTAGATGGTCTCTCACACATTGTTCTTAAACTTTTTGATATTTGCAGTTTTTCACATAGTGCTGAACCTCGCCCCATCCTTGCTTGTGAACGACTCTGCTGCACGCATTTTCACAAAACTTTTAACGTCCGCGCTGAGCGTTTCAAACTCGAGCACATTCTGATTGAAACGCACATATTTCAGCTCCATCTCAGATTTATAATGACTATCATCTTCTACACCTGAATGCGATCTCCAGCTCAACCTGATGAGCGCGTTGTTCAGCTGTGAACAACTTACTCAACAGCAGGCAAGTGCTCAACGGAGGGTTGCATCACCCCGGTTGCTATGCAACACAGTTTGACAACAACTTTTGAGCATTTACTGGCTAACAAGACATAACAAAGGGTATATTCATAGAAAAAAAAATGTTTCTCGACTTGCTCTTACACAAAAAGATGACGAAACTGTTCTGAAATGGAGATTATGGCAACCACTAAGAAACTATAAGGGGTGATGCTAATTGCTAGGCTCTTTCACACTGGTCTGAAGTATTTCTGAAGATGATGTTTCCAGGAAGTTTAGAGAAACACTGGAAATAACTGATTTAATTTTCAATTAATTTATTTTTAAAGAGACCAAACATTTCCCACCGTGAGCACACACTTGTCGACAGTGTCAAGGAAAACCTCCTTTTAAGAGGCAGAAACCTTGAGCAGAGCCCAGCTCATCTGTTCTACTTCTATTTTGTTCAGCAACAAATTTATAACAAAATATTTTCACATTTTATTTGTCAGTTTTGTCTCAGAGCCTAAAACTTTGCAGGGATTTGCAAGTTTTGAGTGTCACAGGGAGGGAATGTTCTCATTTTCCAGTTTCAGTAATCCATATTTTCATAGGTTCATAGGTCAGATCAGTTTATTCACTGCATCATCACTCTTTCTCTCTTTATCACGTTGCTCTCCATCATCCCTCTGGTGGTTGTCATCCCGTCTCTCTTTCTCCTCCTCTTCTTATTTTCTGTCACTCTCCTCCGTCTCTCACTCCACCAATTCCCTCCATCCCCGACATTATTCAAGTGCTAATTCGGCTCTCTGATCCATCTCTCATCACACCATCTTCCTCCCTTTCTTTTCATCTTAAAGTCCCACTCATCTTTTTTTTCTCCTCCCACTTCTTTCCTTTTATTCCTTTTCTGTCTCACTCTCACGATCTTTCACCCGCATCCCTTCATGTCGCTTTCTCTCCTCACCTCCCACCTTACTTCAGACCATCTTGCCAAGACTGAGATCGCAGGAAAAAATGACAGCAATGGTCGTTCAAATATACGTTTATATGATAGGTTGATACTACTACTGTCAGAAGTACTTTATCACAGGAACACCTGAGCATGGGGTTCACATCCTGAGTCCTTGGTGTTAGTGATCTTTTTGGATTTTAGTTTGGAGGACTTGTTCTTACCCTCTTTCATCCCCTCTCCCTGTCTGTCTGTCTTTTTCCTGTTGCCTTTTATCCCTTTATATCCTTTTATACCTTTCTTTCTTTATTGCACCGTCTCTTTCCTGGTCTCTGTTGACTATTTCTGCACTTGTATTTTAGCTTCCGTGCTTCATCTTTCTTGTTCCTTCCCTCCATTTTTTCACTTTTGGCCCTCTTCTCTCTCTCTCTTTTTTCCCATCTTTCCCTCCATCTCTCCAGATTCATATTTTCCTGACTCAATTTCTGCCTCAGTCTATCAGTCTCTCACTCCCCCCCTCCCCTCCACTTTTTTTATATCTCTCGCTCTTTTTTCTTCCTCTCCCCCTCTCGCTCGGCTGGAGGTATAAATAGGACTCCTAATAAAGTGCTAATTAATCTCTGGTGACAAAATCAAAGAAAGCACATCTGCATTGCTGAGAGGGGCGACGGAGGGAGAGAGAGGGAGGAAAGGAGATAAAAAAAAGAGGGTAGACAGGAAGAGAGGGGAGACACTGGGATGGGTGGAGAAAGAGGAAAAGAAAGAACAAAAATAAGAGAACGAGAGAGATGGCGACAGATTTAGGCAAAATGTTTCCATATGGTTTAAAAGAAGTTCTGATTTATACATTCGAATCTACAGCATCAAGCATCAGGTCTGCATCCTCACCACAACCAAAAACACATTTATATTGTATAATGTAACTGAATAGTGTTCATCATAGTCAGCAGGATGAAATTACATAATTGGGAGTATAAATCGTGATACTGTTGGCGATGACAGACAGAAATAGGTTATGTGATGGAGGGGAACGGATGAAGTGTGAGGGAAGGATGGGAGAGCCATTACTTTTATGAAGGAGACAAAGAGATGTAGATCGATGGCGAGATGAAGACGTAATGGACAGTCATTTAAAGATGTGACTATCCCGAAGGATTCATACTCAAAAAAAAGAAAGAAAAAAGATTAAATTCTGGCACATCATTTTAAAGTCATATTAGTGATCACCACTCCCCTCTTAGACTCAGCACGTTGGACGCTCCAGCCCAGTCGTCAATCAGCCCATTTCAGCTGCTGAATAATTTAAACAGCTCGTCTGAACCGCACAGCGCAACCAATGTCATTCTACTGTCAATTCACAGAATGCTGGAAGACCCTGATTTACTCAGTACTGATGCTAAACTGTAGAACAAAATGAAAATAACTAACCAACACTTTCATGAATATTTTACTGCATGCAAAACTGTTTCACTGTTACATATCACATATCTATACATAGATACACACTATGGTGTGCATTTTTTCCCTGTGCAATTATCCCCTGCCTATATGGAGGAGATGATTGCTAAACTAGCCAGATTTGACAGTAAACACCAAAAGTTTATGAGTTTATCAAACGAGGACTTTAAAACACAGGTGAACACTGAAGCCTGCACTCAGAAGGAGGTAACAGAGGACTTGAACAGGACGTGCACGTTTGTTCTGTTTCTGAGAAATGATAATGGCTGAAATGGTGGATTTAAGACCTTAAGACTGGAGTCACTTTCTGCTCTCTAGTGGTCAAAAAATATTTGAATAAAAAGCAAAGTTCAACATTTACATGAAAGAAAATATATATTATGTTGTTCATTATTTCAAATATTAGTTATTATTTTAATTCTTAATGTCTTAATGTCAAAATGTCTCCTTTCCTTTTTCTCTTTTCATTCTCAAGCATATAATAGTACAAATATATAAATTCTGATTCCATAAATAAAAGCAACTGTACTCTCAGTTTTCATTCTTCCTGAATTACAAATAACTTCATAAATATCATTAAGATATTAAGCTTAGGGGCAGTGTGACATGAAAACTACCAAGGCAAGTATTTAGTTTGACCATCCTGGGCTACTTTAGAAACATGGCAGTGCAACATGACAAACTCTAGATATAAAAGGTTGATTAGTTGATTATACACTAATTTAAACCTAGTTATGCATATTATATTTCATTTCTGTTATATTTTGTCAATAGAGACCTAAATCTGACACACTGGACCTTTATGTCTGAGATGTTCCTCTGGAAGCTGCAGATTCTCTGTGAAAGAGTAAGCATAGCAGGTGGTGTCGCAGCGAGAGGTTCCCTGTGGACGGGCGGCTAATCTCAGAATAACTATCAGCTGGAGAGCCGAAGAGACGCCATTTTCAAAGCCACCATTGGTTAGTTATTCCCTCAGGTTCAGTGTAATAGGTTTGATGTAACTTCACAGGCAAACCTGCAGGTCTTGGAATTATTAAGCTTCAGAGAGACTTTGAAAAAAAAAGAAAAAGTCACAGGGAACCTGTAGCCCCTGCAGCACTACAAAGCAGAGCTACAGCGGGGACTGATACCAGCTTTTGGAGAGTGACTACAGGGACTTGGTGTTTCCTGAGACTGAACAAAGGAACATGTCTCACTCAACAAGCAACATGGTGACATCAAGTGAAAATGGGATCAGGTTCTTTGTGTTGACAGGGGAACAACTTAAGTGGCAAAGAACAACTGACCTTCTGATCCTACTCCTGAACTTTGACCTCCTTACTCGGAGAGGGAAGTAAAATAATGTTCATACAGGGTTTAATCATCTGACATTACAGTACATATGTTTGTTTAAATGTTGTGTAAACAGCAGATGGTTCAGCTCCTTCTGGGAACCAAAAAATACAACTTGAGTACTTATTTTAAAACAATGACAAAGTTTTGGCAGTACGAGCTACAGCCTGGTACAAAAAACAGTTTTGGTCTCTATAGCTAATTTCCCCGTTCATGACAACTGTACTGAGGGTGAATTTATATACAACTCACCTGTTCAAATTATATTAAGGCTTGAAGTTATGCATAATTAAGAGTGTGGGTGCTTTGATTGACAGGTGGGTGCTGTTACAGGTGGCGTGTTTGAGCAACAAGGTGTCATTCAGCCCACCTCAGTTCCACCCACGCTCCACATCTTTGCCCATTTTTTAAATAGTATGGAGCCAGGACTGCCAAGACACCAGGCCACCGCACTATGAGCTTCACAAGGGCTCTTTAGAAACCTTGCAGAGCCTGCATCCATGTTTCATACAGTCTATGGTTTTGATACATTCACAGCATTCATATTGCACCTACACCTGCTTTATAATCAAAAGAATAAATGGAAATCTCACCTTCTACAATATGGGATCTTTAATGATGTTTGAAGCTCAGTTAATTGTTTTCGCTCATTAAACAGCTAATGAAGTAAGAGAGCAAATTTAATTTCATGGCATCTTTTTCAAATACTGATTATCAGGCCGTTATGTTGCTTCAGAAAAAGCACATTAAAGTAATAGCTTCATTTTATTGTGTTTAAACAGTCACAGTCACATTTATGTGCCAGGAGTTCACGTCCCAGACCTCTTTTGTGGCTCGGGAGATAGATTTGAACTTTCTGTGCCGTCACGGCTGCGTGACTCCGAACTCTGACCTTTTCATTATAATGTCACTGATTTTTAGTGAAGCTCGTCGTTCTTCTGTCAACTTGGAAGAGAGCATCTCCTAAATGTCACGCAGTCGATATGTGAGGTGTACTCTGCAGTCCTTATCTGTGCTGTTACATTCATTACAGTGATGAAGGTGCAGATGGAGTGATTGTGGAAGTGACAGTTTTTTTTTTTTTTATCGCAGACTGAGCAACCCACTGCAGTAAACTGTCAGATTTGTTCTCTTCAGCTGTCACAAGTTACTCAGATACTCTCTCATACTGATCTGGTGGTGGAACTGTGACACTTCTCAGAAATATCTCCACAGTATTAACACCAGATGGATGCACTAAATATGACAGTGATTTATCTCCCTGCACTGTGTGGCAACTTCAACTGGCACTTCCTCTTCCTCTCGGGAGTTCAGGTTGTTGTTATTATGATAGTAACCCCAGGACGGGCTGCAGTGCGCCCTGACAGGCCGTTAGGCGGCGTTTTGTCCCCATTTGCCTCCTTTTCCACTGCGTCTCTCCAGGCTGCACTTCAAAGCAGTAGATCCCCAAATTCATAAATAAATCAGCAGAAGAGGAAGAAGAGCAAGAAACTGCACATCCCTCCACTACAAACACAGACAGAAGCGACTGGAGCAGTGCCACATGCGCACTAACTCAGCTGCAGAAATCATAGATACGATCACAGAGAGAAAATATGCTCGAAATGAATTAGGAAAGTGAAAAACACGCAATAAAACATCCTGTTAGTCCAATTTAAAGGGACATTTTAGCTCTCATAGTCGCACCACATGGCTCTAAAAAAGAATATCAGATATTATAGAATACGAAATCACATAAAGCTTAAAAACTTTAAAACTCAATAACCATCGATCCACATAGGTTTATAACCATTTTAAAACATCATATGTGCCACATAAAACCCACGATTAGGTCACTATTTCGTAACTGAGTGACTTTAACCCCGAAATTCCCGAATAGTTTAAAAAATGAACTCCATCATGTCAGAATAAGTCAAAAAATCTTTGCAAAAGTACTTAAATACGTGACTAAATACAACATTTAGCGCAGCAAATGTCACTAAAACTGTATTATTAAATGACATGCAGTCACTTCACGTCCTTGTGTCGGTATGATACAAGACAAACAGTTCAAATACTACATCAGTGTTCACAAATACGAGGCACAAAACACTGAAAACATGCACAGCAGCTTTAAACGAGGATTTAAATGTTAACTAACCACCAAGTCCTTGTAAAAATATTATAGTACTGATGGTTATTTATAAGTTTGAACACGTAAAGCGCGATGTTTGTGCGTATTTGGAAGATGAGGAGGAGGAGGAGATACTAAAACTGTTTTTGGAGGTGCAAAGGTAAATGGATCGACCTCTCGGACACACACACGCACAAAAACGCCACTTTCTATGTCTCAGTGGTGACTGACATAACTGTAAAGTGAGAAACAAACGCGTCTAATATTCAAGTGGCTGCAGCGCGCGAAAGAAGCGTCAAAAAGAGATCAAATCAATCAAACGATGATCGATGGCAGCATTGCAGAGGGGAAAGTAGCCCGAAGACGTTTTGAGAGCTTCAAGTTGATCACAGTGAACTAATGAGTGTGATTACCTTTCTGCAGGAGCCTTCTCTTCAATATAGCCTGAAGAAAAAGCATTTTCCCCCACACAGGTTCCAGACTGGATGGATGAGTCTCTCCTCATGGAAGAGCAGCAGAGGAGGAAGAGCGAGGAAGAACTTCTGTCTGTCTGCATGCACGCCTCCCTCTCTCTCTCTCTCTCTCTCTCTCACCCTCCTCCTCCTCTTTCTCTTTACTCTCTCAGAGGGACCTCCTCCCTGTTGACACCGGCTGAACTGTAGGCTGTGCGTGTGTGTTTTTAACACTCTTCAGAAGAAAACAGGACACAGTCTCTACAATCAGCTCTGTTCTCAAGTCTGGTGCTTCCAGTCTGGTTCTGTTCTGTACTGACAGAGCTGATATCCATGTTGTGTCATGTTCTCCTCATCACTTTCTTTATGCACTAATTTAATTACAGCATCCTCTCTCTCTATCTCTTCCCCTCTTCTCCTCTTCCTCTCTCCTGATTATGCATAAAAAAACTGTAGCTCAAAGCCTTCGGGACTTTTGATGCCCTAGTTTTTTTTTCTCTTCAGATTCTGTCTAGTGGGCTTGTATGTGTAGTTGTGTGTGTGTGTGTGTGTGTGTGTGTGTGTGTGAGGCCAAGTGTAGCCAAAAAGATGAAAGCTTCCAACACTGAAATCCACCAAATCATGACTTATTTCTTGGTTCCCCTGTCGCTGGGTGATCATAAGGTGACCGATGTCGCTTGAAGTGACATGAAACCAAGAAATACTCTCCTGCTCACCACACAAATCCATCCATCCATCCTACACACACAGACGATCCCTGTTCAGAGTCACTCAGGGTGGGGATAGGGGTCGGGGGTGCAGCGTATCCCAGCATACACAAAAAGTGTTGAAGCGTCCCATGTGGATCAATATTGCAGGGCTATAGCCAAAGGTAGCCTACGCATTTTTACACATTTTGCTTGCTCTTGCAGGTTTGCAACTGCAAAAATGCACCAAGTCTGCCTTTAACCACCACATTCCAAAGTCTGTTTAGCTGAACATGAAATATTAAACTCAGCAACCTGAAGTCATCTGCAGTGTGAAAAAAACGGCCAAAGATATTCAGAGTGTAAAGTAAAGTGTAAAGATTTGTGTTTGAAATAGAAATATGATCACGAGGTGCTGCTTTAATTTGAAGGTGTTTACATCCACATCAGGTGAACCGTGCACAAACTGCAACAACACATTATCCTCAAGGGTAACGAGCGCTGCAGGCCCCGCATTGTTCAGCCATTGTGGACGTTTAACACCTCCAAAATTCCTTTAAAGCAGAGAGTCAGCAATTTAATCTTCTAGTCGGTGTTTCATTTAAAGGAGTGTCCGTGTTGCCTCACCCTCTCTTTCCCAGTGTGAAGGAGAAACTACAATGGCAGCAAAATGCACAAAAAAACGCTAAAGGCCCTATTTAGCGTTTGTCTGTTTGGAGCTACTGTAGGTACATGGTGGAATATGAAGAGGACACGTGGCATCTGTAGATTTAAAAGCGTCATTAGACAGGTAAACACATGGGCAGTCAAACATCATTTGCACACAACTCAGACTACTGTGATTGTTGAATACAAACATGGGGATAATTCTAATTTGAAAGCTAGATCGAGTAAATAAGATAGTTGAGACCTATTAAATCTTAAAGTTCCCATGAAACAGGAAGCAGAGTGCTACTTGCTGTTACCTTTTTCACTGTTAGTCTCAGAGACTGTGCCTGAAACTGATCTGAGCCCGGTTCTGTTTCCAACAAACAGCAGATAACATTAGCAGCAGGCAATAAACGATTAGCTACTTTAGCAATTCTTTAGGCTAAAGCTATGTACGTAAATCTCACAGAGTTGAAGCTGGGCAGCTGGAGGACATCAGAGGGAAAGCCAGCAAATATATTCTGTATAAAATCTGATCCAGTTTCACCCAAATCACTGAACAAAGTTATAAAGTTGTGCTTTTGTACAGTAATCAGTGAGGCCCGGCCATAGATGCATGTAGCAGCCCTCAGAATCCCTCATAGACTGTATCAAACAGGAATCACTCCGCTCCGGCGGCGTCATAACCAAGAAAGCGTTTCATTGCATCCAAAACTTGTATATGCCCCGAGTGCAGGATGACTCATCAACAACTTTTTATCATTTACCAGGATATGACACGTTAGACTTCATGGGGACTACTGAACTTCAGCACCATGGACAGCGACTACTAACCTGTCTACATCAATTCATTCATTTTATTCACCTGCTTAACGCTGTCCCAACATGCAACGGGCACTGGTAGAGGCCAGGTTACACCCTGGATAGGTTGGCAGTACATTACTTAGTTACACCAGACAGGCTAAACCCTGATGCACAGACTCCTGCTGAGTCCACAAGGGCTTAGAACTGTGCCACTGCACAATCAGCAAGCGCTTAAAGGCTTTGAGAGACTTCAATGTAGATTTTTTTTTTTACAGAGTCTGCAACCCTGTACACTTTTAAGAAGTAATTACCCATAATGTATGGGAAATATGCAGTGATATCTGC
Organism: Argyrosomus regius; assembly: GCA_946959425.1. NCBI lineage: Eukaryota > Metazoa > Chordata > Actinopteri > Sciaenidae > Argyrosomus > Argyrosomus regius. The sequence continues at coordinate 28,024,313 of OX336885.1, read as the reverse complement.
ATTTAAAAATGTAAACATCTGACACTACAAGCAAAACAAACAAGCAGTTTAGGGGTTGCATATTGAAAAAAAGCTAATTTAAATCTGCTTTAATCACATAAATGTTGTAGATTTATGCATTAGATAGTAGCATCATTGTACCAAGACGTAAAAACAGCATTGCTTCTTCTTTCTCTCTTTTAAAGCAGAGTGTTTCCCCTTCTTTCAGATACTTAACATCCTTGTGAACTATGAGTATGTTAGTCTGGAGTCCAATTAATCAAGAGACACTCTTTCTATGGTGACCACTGCCAGGCGACACAGCAGAGCAACAATATATATATATGTCTATATCCACAGACCTGTACATCGCCAACCAGTTGTTGCAAATGTTGAAAAGACTTTTTCATCCTCCGAGCTGTCAAACAGCAGAAAGCTCCATGCAGCTTCCAGTGGAATTAAAAAGCAGGACATTGCCATAAAGAAGCCAATGTTTTTTTTTTTTTTCTGTCAACATTGTCTGGGCAACATAAAGGTTAAAAAAGAATATATAGTTACTAGGTTTTCTGTCTTTCACATGTGGAGGCACTGCTGCGCACAGCGACAAGAACTGACAGACAGAGAGGAGTTTCACAAGTTTTTTGTCCCGGGAAAGAAATTGTTTCATGTCTTCGTCTGTCAATGGTGAAATATCTGCGGTGAGGAGAACACAAAATACAAAAGCTACAACAGAAAGTTTTGATTAGATATCTACAGATGCACCTGTAACATGCTGAAAAAAAACGACGGATTCTGCAGAGTATGAAAAAGTAAGATGGGTTAAAGCTATACGTATCTTTGGCGGGTAACAGTTTGACGGTATAGATCCTCTACATTTTACAGAGGCGTTGCCATATAGTAGGCACTCTGAGCAGTTAGGGGTTCAGTGCCTCCTAAACAATGTCCAGGAGGTACCAGTCCAAACTCCAACCCAAGCTGGACTTCTCTATGGACTGAGCAACTAACTGTCACCCTGTTATACTGTATGTTCACATTCACCGTGATTACTGGTTCTAAATTATGGATGAATATTAAGTTAAGGATGTGTATACGGATGCATGGGTTGGCAGAGCTGTGTAAAGAAATGGAAATGGAACAGCGGATAACTCAATCTTCACACCACAAAAGCGCAGAAGATCAGAAGCAGGAAGTAGCTTGATGTCACAGCTCAGCGCTCACCTCATAACAATACGTTTCCCAGCTCGTGAGTGAAGTGTTGATTCTCTCAGGCTTTTTACTTGCTAGAATTTAACCACCATATAACATCACGTGACTAAAATGCTGAGTGCAGTCTATGCACACAGCCCTCCCCTGGTACAGGAATCAAGTTCGTATCATTACTGTTCACCGCACGAAAAATGTGTTTCGAGTTTTTAGTCATTTCACAAACTCCTGTGAGACCTTGTTGTATTGTATTCTGCTCGGTTTTATTCATCGCTCTCCCGCCATGACATATTTTCCTCCAGCCGAGTCTCCTATTCCAACCCCTCAAACAAAACAGCAGCTGATTTCAGCTCACATTAAACGGCTCCCAGTGGAACGTTTACAGGCCATAGTTGCGACATGAGCACTTGAAAGCTGTGGATACAGTATCATCAGGTAGATTGACACCACTTTTAGCTGTTAAAGTGAGAATACTAGTAGAACCTCTCTCCCACTGGGTCTACGGGGGTGTTTGGGATGCATTATGGAGGAGCGTTGACCTCCAACAGCCAGCTTTCTGCCAAGGGCCTGGGGGTCGCCTGGGAAGGGAAACTCCTGTCTCACTTGGACAGAGTGAAAATATTTGTAAATATATTTAAAAAAGAGTCAGGATACACAAAGAAAAAGTTCATAAAATGGAAGATTGGACCTTGGATATCAATGACTACCTCCCTGGAAAACTCAATCTGCCAAACCCCTACACCTCCATCCACCTTCCTGCGATGTGTGATGGAATCAGCCACTTTCTAATTTCCTCAACTCTTCGCAATTATGGATTTCAAATGAGAATATTCTACCTTGCAGCTGGTCGCAGAGGCGTTGTCACCAAGAGAAATGTCAGGAAAAGTTTCCACCATCTGAAGGAAAAAAGATCTTTTCATCTTTTCCTGTGTCAACAGTGAACCATCTGAAGTAAGCGGCCCTCCGAGAGAAGGGATGTGAAAGTCTGCTGCCTCTGAATCCTGCTGTGATTTTTTTCATCTCTCATCTCCTAGAAGAGAGTGTGACCTCAAACTGCACGCTAAGAATTGGCGGTTTGATGTTCACACACACACACACACACACACACACACACTGAGACACTGTGTGACACATTGTGTTGGATATAACTGAAGTTGTTTCTGTGAATTATTAAGCTCTATTTGTTATATTGGTCTGTACATGACTCACAAATCATAAATGTCAGAAAACCAAACTAGAATTGAAACAGTCTGCAAACATACTCATTGTGGTACAGTAAGTGTGGTGACAGATTCTTTGTTGTTAAAAGTCCAGTGTGTAAGATTCAAGGGTCTATTTACAGAATATAGCAGAAATGGAATATAATATACAAAACACTGTTTCCATTAGTGTATATCCATCCATCCATACATTGTAATAAAGACTTATCCTTTGCAGGGTTGCAGGGAGAGTGGGGCCGATCCTAGCTGACACTGGGCGAGAGGCGGGGTACACACTAAACACATTGCCAGTCAATCACAGTCAACCATTCACACTTAAATTCAACAGCCCGGAACAACTAAGTACCTCATTTACTCCTAATGTTTACAGCCACTCCTCACTTTAAACCTTTTGATATCAATGCACATTTTTATATTTAAATCCGTTTGTAAATATATTTTTTAAAATGTATGTATATTCTTTTGCATTACCTTGCACTACCTCCAGAGTTTTTTACAGTTTATAGTTTACCTTTTTGTGGTATATTTATTATAATAATTTTTCTTGTCAAATTTTTCTAATTTTTCTTTCTTACTTGTCATTGTGTCTGTCAGTATGTCACGTGTCTTTCTTTTTTATCCTTTATGTGGTGCACGGTGGCTCTGTGGGAGCACCCTCAATTTCGCTGTACCCCCCCACTGTACAATGACAATAAAGACTATTCTATTCTATTCTATTCTATTCTATTCTATTCTATTCTATTCAGTACCGGGAGAGAACCCACTCCCAGACATGAGGAGAACATGCAAACTCCACAAAGAAAGGTCCCATCATTCGTGTATAATCATCTGAATATTAGAATTGTATTTGTTACCTTAAAATGAGTATTGATTCATCGACAGAGTCCATGGGTCCTCTTTCCCATAGCCCGCTATGTCCCACCACGTTTTTCGACCAAACACTGGCTCTAGATAGACACTTTTTACACATTTTGAAGCAAGCCAAAGTTTTTCGCTCACGCTTGGAAAGAAACTACACGGCTAGATGCTACTAAATCCTACACACTCATCCTTTAAGAAGATGTTTATATATGAATACAAATATAAAAGCTGCTCAGTGTTACATACAAAAGACAGACAAAATTGCCAGAAAAACTCATTGCTAATTTGTCATTGTCATTGTTTTTCAATCTCCCTTTATTTTTCTTGTTTTTGTCAGTTGTGAATCAGTAAATTATGAATTCTAAATGTGAAACTGTCTTCAACAAAGCCTCTATTACCTGTCCAATTTGCCTAATCTTGCCAAACGGTTCTAATTGCAGCAGCTGGGCTCGCAAGATCATGAAATCACAAGATCAGACATCAGTACATGTTAAAATCATAGTGATTCACACCATTAAGCATCCTGTGAGGAACTACTCACAGTTTAAGGCATTTGAGGAAGCGTTTCCTCATTGTCATTGATCTGATTGGTTGATGTTCACACATGATAAACAGATGGTTCATCCAATCACCTGCCAAATATTTTCTCAAAGCGACAGTTTCCAACGATGTCTTCCCACATTAAGCTTCAAACGAACTTAAACTCCAATCAGGATCTGTTTAACTCGTTTAAAGAGGTTTAAGGAGCATTTCCATTCTTCAATATTAATTCCTTTCATCCTCGGACAGCTGAAGCAAGCTGTTTCACCTCATTACAATCAGCCTTCATCAGCAACATTTGGACTGGCAGAGAGCATACATAAGAGAGGCGAGTTAAACTGTTCGGCTGCAGGAGCGTTCATGTCAAAGTCATTATCGTTACCATCATGTGCTGTCATCTTCATGCCCATCATCACGATCATGACAGTCAGAACCTCTCACTGTCATCTTACAGCATTATCTTCCCCAACAAAGTCATTACCTCTGTCATTAAAAGCTAGAGAACATTGTCCAGCTTTTTATTTCTATACTCCTGCCCGTCCTGCCATTGACCCATTCTCAAACTCGAGTTCGATATGGCTGACACATCAGTTGCAAGAATTTTTTTCTTTTTTTTTTTTCAAAAAAAGCACTCCTCATGTTTATTTCATGTAGTCAAACATGCTCGTCCTTCCCCAAGGTATTTCACAGCGGAGCGCTGTGCACGAGCCATATGTAAATGCAAAGGTTTGCTTAGAGTGCAAAGACAGACGGAGCGTGTGTCCTGCTGACTGGAAGACAAACTGCACGGTGAGTCGGTCCAGTGTCATTTCATCCATCACTCCCGCTTCCGCACCTTCACTTTCAAAACTATTACATAAAGAACTTCCTGTTTTAGCATTGAACAGAAGCGCGGTGTGGAATTATGAACATAAATCCGAGGGAAGCGGACGAATGGTTGCTATCTCAGTCTAACTGCTCTGCTGGTGCGAACCGGAGCTGTCAGGTTTACAAATACTGCAATGAGATTGTAGTGACATTTCCATTTATCCCCTTCAGTTAATGGAACTTTAGCCTTTTACAGGGATGCATAAATGCTTTGGCCTTTTCTGGTGCCACTGCACTGGTGACTCCTTTTACCTTTTGATGAGGGAACAAGTGGTGAGCTCTTGGCTTTCTGTACAAATCATCAAGCTACACAGGGCCAATGAATGAGTCACGACATGATTCAGGAGAAGTGAGCAGCTGATGTGGAGGCAGTCTGTTTTTTTTTTTGTTTTTTTTCTCACTTGCACAGTCCATGTTTATTCTGCACAATACGTTCTGGTATTTCTTCCCTTGCCCTTGATATCATCTCTCTCTCTCTCTCAGTGTCTCTTTCTCTGTCTGTCTCTCTTGTAACTCTCTCTTCCCGGCACCTTGTTTAGCATGATAAACTGAAATCGAATGCAGACCGCTTTTTCCTGCCTGGGTCAGGTCAGGGAGATTAACTCCATCCCACCTGGTGCGTCGGGATGATTAAATCGAACGGCAGCTGGAGACAGCAGCCGACAGGAGCTAAGTGTCCCTCATATATACACACACATACACAAACAGGACTTAAACGTACGCCGACAGGTCACAGCTCCTGACAATTTCGTGCACAGCCACTCAGTCAGTCAGTCAGGGGTTTCATTTTATTGGACAATCAAGAAGCCCTGGTGTAATCTAAGTGGACAAGTGGGGCTGGAGATATAATCTAATTGGGCAGCTTCTTGTTAACAAACACAGGTGTAGCTCAGAGCGGTCGGAGTCTGCTTCACGATGCTGCAAACAGTCCCTGATGGGATAAAATGGCATTCCGGTATCTACAATATACAGTATACACGCATATCAAGAAGGTATTACAAATGCTGCTTAACCTCCTGGCAGTAATCAAATCGTTGGTCACAGGGTAAATGTTCTTCTTGACATTTAGTTTAGATACATATAACAATATTCTCTTAATATGATATATTTCTATGCTGGGTATAATCCCAATTCTCCTATTCTGACGAAATACAACTGAACTTGTTGTGACTCCCGGTGAGCAAACATGTAGAGATGTTTTGGTGGAGTATTGAAAATCGCGTGGACACTGATGGACAGACTGAGAAATACACGGTTCCCCCTGCCTCTCCACATCATCCCTCGAAGGCTCTGAAGACAACACGCTGTCTCTTGGAACAGCTAGTAACATCTGAAAGAACAAGTTCTTCAGCTCAACAAGTCTGCTTCGGAGTCCGTCTCTCCCTCATCATATTCCCTTTTTTTTTTCTTTCTTTGTCTCTTCTTGTTTGTTTGCTTTCGTTTCAGACCAAGGTGACCGGAGGTAGACTCCAGCCTGACAAAATGAATGGCCATGGAGTGAACACTTCTTCAGCGGCCGCAGCAGCAGTGTGAGTCTAAAATGTCCAACTTTTAAATAAGCTATGTGTTGATGTGAGATTTCCACTGACTACCTCTGTGAATAATGGATTAAAGATGTGCTGATTTAAAGGTGTGATGCCGCAGACGAGATGAGCACTCTGACTGCAGTTATGCTGAAGTGAAGCAAATCTTCTAGTGGGCCATGACAAGGACGCATGAATAATTTGAATAATTTGACTTTGCTTGGAGTTTTGATTTTAATATAGGTCGGTCTTATCTTCTTCTTATTCTGCTTTTCTTCAAATCAGTACATCTGTTTCAACACAGATAGTTAATTATATAATTAAAATGTATTCTGATACTGTGCAGCTGCAAGAATAGTGTCCCTTTTGCTGCTTTCTATCACATATTAATATAACACAAATTCATATAGAGCTATAAGAGATGTTTGCTGTCTGTTCCCCTTCTCTTTCTCTTAACATTTCCCTCTTCTTGCATCCTTTTTTTCTTTGTTTCTTTATTTTATGCGCCGTACCACAGCCCTGTTTGTTCACATGCACAACATACACGCAGAAATATATGCATGCGTGCAAGAAAAGTCCTGCCACAGTTAATAAGGATCCCATAGATGTACACACACACACACACACGATCTCTCACACACACACATAAAAATAAAGAATTCCTAGTGAGTTCTGCTAGACTTAATTAAGGTCATGGGCACACACACACACACACACACACACACACACACACACACACACAGACACACACGAGTTATGCCACGCTTAATGAAGCATGCTACCCGTGATACACGGAGCTCATTATTTTTTGCTTTTATTTTTTTTAAAAAAGGAATAAAAAAAAAAAATCAGGGAATGTATCAGGATTGATTTTTATAGTTGAAAAAGTGTTCATGTTTAAATGAACAAAAACCAATAATGCACAGTTTATATAAAATACCATTAGCCAAATATCAAAGAGAGATATCAGAGAGATTCTGGCTGATATGGAGCATCATCTGTAGCTCTGCTGCTTCATTTTTCCCCATTTATTTTACTTTCAACTAGTGCAAACTGTCCTTATGACCAGAGGACTTCACAAACAAGATACCAGCATACTGTTTTAACAATAAGGTCGTAACTACATGTTTTAAAAAACAAAAAGTTAGCACTTTAAAATGAGAATACTTTCTTCCTCTGCTCCTTATTCTGTTCTGTAGTTTCACCGTACAGAAGTCATTTATGTATCGAGGAGAGAGGTGGATCTTCTCTGTTTGATCAGTGGCAGTGGAGCAGAGGGCAGGACTCACCGGGGCCACCACAGGCTCGAATAATGAACCAGAACACGACAGACCCGAGGGAAGAAAACAAAGAGTGTCTTTGTTGTTGTTTTCTTTGGTTCTTTCCTTTCACTTGAGTAATCAGTGCATTTACTTTTATCACTGAGTGTCTCTTGTGTGCTGTACAAATGAACTGAACTAGAATTTTGCTGTTTAATACATCTGGCATAAAGGTACAAGGAGGGCTGGAAAGATGCTGGAAGAAACTGAGAACACAGGCACAGTGTGCCACTGTTGAAGGGCCATTGAGCAAATCATTACCATAAAGAAGACTATTTCTCCAGTGAGTTTTTGTGATGTGGTCACTGTGAAGACATGTTGCTGTTGCAATCATGTTTAGTCCACGACTTGCTCTAAAAAAGTTTAAAACATTTGCTTGTATCGTAAATTAGAATACAGCATTAATAATAATAGAACATTATAGTTAAACATTCCTCAGGAGAGCAGCCAATATGCTGAATAATATTATTTTTACCAATAACAAGTAGAAATTCAATTTAGCACAGCTGAGCGACTATATGGATGTGATGAGTTGACACCATAGCTTGTATGAAACATGGACGTAGTATCTGTGACATCGCCCATTGGTTTCTGAAAAGGTGTTCTGGCTTTGTCCTTCTGCTGCCTAACGGCTAATCCGCAAATGGGCAAAACATGGAGCATGCATGGAGCTGAGGTGGGCTGAATGAAGCCTTAATGCTAAAACAAGCCACCTGTAATGGTATCCACCTGTTAATAACTTTAGACCTTAATATAATTTGAACAGGTGAGTTCTATAAAAATTCACCCTCAGTACAGTTGTCATGAACGGGCAAATTAGCTATAGAGACCTAAACTGTTTTTTGTACCAGGCTGTAAACATGTTTATTTCTGCTGTGAAGTCGGACATTTTAACATGGGGACTTATGGAGACTGACTCACTTCTGGAGCCAGCCTCAAGAGGACGTTTGAAGAACTGCAGTTTTTGGCACTCCTGCATTGGCTTCATTTCACAACAATGGAGGTTGCTGCTTCATTGAGACTCACAGAAAATATCATATTGAAGTAGCAGTAGTAGTAATCCATCTACAATGCACGCAAGGTTTTGCGTTGGATTTCTTTCTTGACTCAAGAAAAATTTCACCCAAAAGCCAAATGTCAAATACTTACATTATGGCTTCAGGGTGAAATAGTTTTCAACAAATTGGTGGAAAATACAGAGAAAATATAGCAGTGGTATGTCAAAAAAACATGAAACTGTCCAATTTAGGTGCTCTGGTTAGGTGAATAACATTGTGTCTCATATTACATTCTTTGTAAGTGACAGCGTACTCAGGCTGTTCCTTTATGACTCTGTGAACATTGATGCTGCCATCCGAGCAACACGGAATGAATCAACTGTACAAAGTCTGTGGTCTGAAACAAACAAGGCTTTTTTCCACAGTGTTAACAGCCTCATTCATAATAAGCCCAGACGGGAGGGAAAAGGTGTATGCATGGCTGAGCTCAGACAGGGGAAGCGTCCGTTTATTAAGCTAATGTGGTGTGAGAGCATTCACCTCTGCGAGTCCGTAATGAACTGAAGTTAAAACAGTTTGTGTCCTCAGGGTCAGACTTCCCTTCGTCTCCCCGTCACGACTCGATGTGCTCGTCTCTGGTTGGGTGGCAGAGGCTAACGACGGAGGGGAGTGAAAGCAGCTGTGAAGTGGGTGAGGGGTTACTGAAGGTCGCTGCTTCACGAACTTCACGTCACTTTGCCTGGTCCGGGTTAACTAACACTGATCTGGGCTTGCAAAAGAAGGCATTCTTGATTGGATGGTCTGTTTATCCTCATTGTCAGGGTTAGGGTTTTTCAATCAGAGAACACAAAGTGTTCATGAAACATATGTTTTGCCTAAACTATCTACCTAATGAATTTGATATAACACTAGATTAAAACATTTTGAAGCGACAGTCATATGTGCAGACCACAGTTGGTTTGGCTGTGAGAAGATCGAGGTAGTCTTCTAGTATGTGCTTAGCTCGATTACATAAGAATGTCACATTATATTTTAGTGTATTCTTGGTAAGATGTGTTGAAAAAAGCTGCGTGGTTGCATTAGAATGAGTCATCTACAGTACAGAGGCAGGTCAGGATGTGTTCTTATTATTCATCCCGCCCATGTGAGAATTAGGTCTTCATACAAAACCATTCCTTGGATATTTTTAATTTCCTCTTAGTAAGAGGGTCAAATGAAGAATGTAGCTTGGTTCAGAAAGAAAAGCCTCACTGGTTGACTTACTGCACTGAATAAGGACTTGTTGTTGATTAATATACCATTCTACTGTAGTTGAACTCAATTGTTAAGATTTATCTACTTGGTTGAGAAGGAGAGATGTTTATTCCGCTCTGATAAGAATATGTTTTACATCGTTTATTTGGTCAAAATTAATGTTTTTGTACAAAATGTGTGTACTTGGGAGCAGTCGAGCAGCCATTTTGAAGCGACTTAAACGTGTCAGATGAGTTCAGAAAATCACATGACTAACTTTGAAACACTCTGAGCTGAGATGAATTCATCTCTATGTCTCTGCTCAGGGTGGCCTCAGCGTGTCATCGAGCCACCCTTTAAGGACCGCCCACAAAATCCTGAGACTGAAAACTGGTGAAAAACTGTTTGAACCTCTAACTCCACATTTCAGTAATATATCGTTCAAAGTCTTTTCACGTGTTTTCAGCAACTATTTTACAACATATTTAATGTGTTTTGAAAGAAATCTGAGAATTGCCTTTACACGGACTTTAATGAAGCTCGCTGAGCTAAGATGTGAAGCTTCTTTGTAGCAAGAATCTATCTACAATCAAGCTGGTCTAGTTGATTAAGAATAGTAAGGTGCGCTTACTTGGTTAAAGACCAATATGTCAACTTGCTTCAGGTAATTGTGAACCATATTCTCTATCCATCCATTTCCTGTAATGAACTGGGGCTGGAGCCTATCCCAGCTGGCATCGGGCAAGAGGCGGGGTGCACCCTTGACAAATCGCCAGTTCATCACAGGGCTGACACACATTCTCACTTTAGTTAAATGGAGTATGCTGTTCATCGACTTGTTAGTGAACTTGTGATGTTGAATAAGGGCAAAGACAGCGAGTCGTGTTTGTTTAAAATGAAATTGTTTAGCTGAGTAAAGATTAAGAGCCGCTGTCTGGCTGAATAAGGTCACGTTCGCAGTCAACAGTCGCGGCTCAGAAACGAGATGTAAAGCTGCTTTTGGAAGCAAATTAGAGCTCCTGAAATATCAAACAAGTCTTTTTACAGCGTCTTAGTGCTGAATAAGAAAAGTGTCCACGCAGAGAAATTGGATCTGTTGGGAGCGCGTTTGAAGTTCCAAAGTCACGTCGTGGCCTTGGTGATCCTCCTCACCCGATACAAAGACGCAGGCTTACTGTTGGCTCAGCTCCATTCACAAGCCTTTTTTTTTTTCCTCCAGAGCATTTGCAAATCGACATCTTGTGACTCATATCTGCTTCCCCCCAAAAATACACCACGCATCTTCAAGGAAGGAGCGCATGAAACGCTTTGTAAGTCTCTGAATGTGACTGCTCTCTGCTGTTTCTACTCGGCTTCCCCCAAATTGTTTAAAAGCTGGAGTTCCATCATAGCAGAATTATCATAATTATACTAAATGGCAATCACAGTAATTATAGAATTATTGTGATTATTATTAGACTGAACATTTTTCCACTTTCAGAATGATTTTGTTAGCACTTGATTCAAGGACTGACAGAGACCTAATTGCCTCTCTCTTTCTTTTCTTCACTTTTCTCATGCACTCGCATACAGAACCAGGTCTGACATCTCCTTAATCATTCCTCTTTCCACCCCTCTTCTCTCGATCTTAATGATCATCTCCTTACTTTCGCTCTACCTCCACGTTTTTCCGAGCTCATCCTCCTCCGTCTCTTAGCTCTCACTTTCATTCCTTCCTTTTTGGTAATTATTTCTTGTCATAACTCTCCGTCTATCCATCCATCCGTCTGTCCTCCCCCCTTGCTCTCTCGTTCCTCATCCATCTCTCACCTTTCCTCTTCCTCTAATGAGCGAAATGTTGTGTGTCTCTGCTCCAGATATGTCAGAAATCCCCCCTGATGCAATCAAACATTCATCACACACACACACACGCACGCACCGACAGCATGCTGTGCATCCCCTCGTGAGGCTTCTGAGGACAGTTTGATCATCCGATCAGAACCAACCCGGGAGCTTTTTCTGCCTTCCTTGTCTACTTCCTTCCTCAGTGTCTGTATATACAGGTAATGACATGTTTAAAATAACATATTGCAACCTTGGAGCCCCCAGGACAGTGTAAATGTTTCCACTGGGGTTCAAATCAAAGGAAGCTGTGATCACGTTATTGGATACTAAAATATATGTGACAGGATTCTCCAGAGCTGCTGTAAATGAGCACATTTGCTTCCTAAATCAGAAAGATTACACAAGCGACATGACGTACAGTATAATGGCAAGTTCCTGCTCTTGCTATGACAATGAAAGATAGAGGACATGGGATCATGACGTGTTTAAAACTTTACAACAGGTTACATTTATAAATGAACAAGACTATAAATGAACACGCAGTGCATGTTATGTAACACTAAACTTGCCCATCATAGACCAACAAGTTCCATGATTAAAATGGCAAAGACAGATTCCCATTCCCTTATTCGCTAGCAGTGTTAGCGTGTGCCACTGCGAAGCCAACGGGAAAGAGAAGATTAGCCAGCTCATAACAGGTATTGTGACTCGGGGCATGTGATCGTGTTAAGCCTTGTGGAAGGAGAATGCTTCCATGAACTGATGGTGATTACTGAGCTGGAGTACAAGCTACATCGCAGTGAATCTTTACAGTGTGTGCAGCGCAAAAAGATATGCTAACCCTCCACATGGGTGTTTATTTCAGATCCTATTCTCAAGTTCTCAATACAATTTAAAGTATACGAGTTATATCTAACTATAATTTATTGTGCCCAATACTTTGGGCAGGATGAGCCAATCGACATGTTATAAATAATCAAGCCATGTCATGCTTTGATTTCAGGCTGTTTCCATCTTCCATCCATCTTTAGTGTACTTGTGATACAAGTGAAGGTGGGCTACACGTATTTAATTTGTTTCATTTGTTTCTTTTATTCACTGTGGTAGAGATTGACATCCATATTGAGCAGGTCCACGGTGGACATGGGTTTTCTAGATGCGTTGAAGAGGAGCAGATTCTTCAACTTGTTGAACTTAACTTGATTTTACTATCAACAACCACCACAGCACCTGAAAACAGGAGCGATCCAAGCTGACCAAAGGTTTTGTGGTAAAAAATAAAAAAGTCAATCATCTCATTAACGATCTGGTAACAAAGAGAAACTCATACTGTGGACACTGAAAAACAAAACATAGCCCACAGCCAGCACTTCTTTGGTCTTAAAGACAACCAACAATCAGACACAGAGCTTTCATTTCTGCTAAATTCACCAATTTTATTCATAGCTTTATAAGATTTGGAGCCTCAGTGGCATCAGAGCATTACCTGAGTTTGATTGATGCTAATTTATTAGATGATGTATCGACGTCTGTGCTGAAGGATCTAAGAGCAAATATGTCAACTGTCATTTGTTTCTTTCTTTCAGTAATGATGTATTAGATGGCAGCGTGATGATTCATGTTCAGTCGCTCTAAACCTGGACTATCATAAACGTATCAATAAATCAATTCATCTTTGGGAAAAGGGTTTAAAAAAATCTGTCCATGCATTAGGAGCTGTCCTGTAATTGTGAAGTGAAAATAATAGGAGTTAAGGAACAAAGGGGATAAAACAAAATGTATCTAGTGAACTCAAAGGGAAATGAAATCCATTTTGTGCACACACAATACCAAAATGTGTATTATTATTATTATTATTCGCTCACATCTAGTCCTGTTCCTGGTAAAAGCATTTCCCACATGGCAGATGTTCATTCAACACTTTATCAAAAGTGGCAAACAGCATGAGGAAAAGCAGGAATTATCCACAGAGACAAAATGGATTAGCTGCAGGGGGAAAGCACAGCTAAAAAAACAACTGCTTTCAGGCTTCAGCTGACCATTAAAGCCACAGTCCAGCACCGCCGGACAGCTGAAAAACTGTAACAGAACGTCTGCTCTGCATCTTCAGTGTGATGTAAAGCTGCCATCAATCAGCAGAGGGCACTGATGGCACAGAGAGTGGAAGAAGAAAGGAGATAAAGCAGCAGGCCATATTGAAAGGGAGGAAAGAGAATGTGTGAAAGGAGAGCAGAGGATTTAAGAAAAGGGAAGGGGTGAGGAGAAGGGATGAAGAGGTGTACAAAGGAAAGGATGAAAGATACAGAGGGGAGGAATTGAGGAGGGAGGCGAGGAAATAAAAGAGGTGGATGGAGTAAAAGAAGTCATGGGAGAGGATAAAATGAAGGGACAAAACTATAAGAAGGGAAGGATAGGAGGAGAGATGGCCTGAGAAGGTGAGGAGTGATAGAAAGAGCAAGGAGAGGAAATGAGAAGAGAGGCAAGGAACCTACAGAAGTAAGGAGGGAAGGTGTGACCAGAGATGAAAAAGTGGTGTGGTGACAAGGACAGACTGTAACCCACGTCTAGTTTTAAAGCTTGACCTTTGGTGTTGGATGTAAAAAGGCCTTAACAGCGGCCGTTCAAACCTTCTTGGTCGATGACCCTGCATGACTCGAAGCTGCTGTTCTCCATCCAACTGCTGAGCTTACAGGTGGCGAGCACTGGATGTTCAAAATGGTTTAAAAACAACAACAGCGAGTCTTCAAAGATAACTATTTTGACCTTAAAAACCAAACAGAATAAATATGTAATTATGCAAAAAAACACAGAGAAGAAATACTTGGCTCATTGCTCTGCTCCGTTCTCCTCTTCCTCTCTCTCTTACCTCGAGCAAACAAACAAACATTTGTACACAAATTATAAAATGGCCATTATGTAAACGTACAGTAAACAGACGTAACATTAAGTTGACTCATTGTTTGTCTCTCGCTTAATTCAAATCACACAATTACTGAGTAAAGTGAACTGTCCCTGACCCTCAACAAACTGTGTGCAAATAATAAATATTTAAATATGCACAAATACTGCTTCGTATTACAAACAATAGAACACTTGTCATGTCTTGACTGCACACGACAGCTGCATAACATCACCTGTACACAGGCATATAATAGACATGCACTGTATCAAAGTATTTCAACTGCAGCACACTTTTTATCGTTATTCACACCTTAGTGTGCATCATAGAAACCCAGAGCGGCAACCGTTATTTTAAGAACCGTATCACTCTGAATTAGTTTGTCTAATTATCTCAAAATATAATTCCATTCTGCAGGTCAGCAGGTTACAAAGATAACCATAAAACATTCATGGTTTTGAATTTATTCAGCCCAGCCAGAGACCGACCGCAGACGTTCAAATGATTCAACTCTAGAGTTGCTAACTCCCTTCATATTTGTAAATTGTGCTGTATTCATTAAGACAACACGATCATTTCATTATCTCAAATTACACACTGACTAAATGATATTAATTATGTAAATACTAACAACTGCTTCTTTATTTCATCTCTGCCTATCACTCTCTGTACCCTTTTGTTGTTTTGTGACGCACTGTGCGGCGAATTTGTTAAATTCATCTTAACATAATTGTAGATTAAAATATAATGCATCTCACACACACATAACACACACACACACACACACACACAGCACTTCTGCTGCTGCTGCTGCAGACAGCTCTCTTAAATATGAACGTAGATGAATTAACCCTGTTATAGCAGCACTCACACATTCAGCATTCAACCAAGTTTGCGCTAACCATGGTGTCAGACTAGATCCTGTGTGTGTGTGTGTGTGTGTGTGTGTGTGTGTGTGTGTGGCATGTATAAAGGTATGAATAACATTCTGCATCAATGTGTGTGTCACATGTCCTGATACTGTGAATAATATACGATGTGAGTTTCACACTGCGCTGACACTATAAATAAAATATCTCCCGAATTGCTCAGTGTGTGTGTGTGTGTGTGCGTGTGTGTGTGTGTGTGTGTGTGACACAGTGTATGATGTACTAAGCCACAGCAGAATGCTTCCTGATGTTGGGGTCTTACTGAGCAGAAGCAGCAGCAGTGAAAAGCCCCAGCAGCAGACTTAATGTGTTAACGTCTCCGTAGTTTAAGAAGGCTAAGCTCTGCTGACACTGTGTGGGCTACAACCTCCATTTAAAAAACACAAAAAGCACGGACGGGCCTTAAAGATATACAGCAAAACACACGCCCAATCATCCGTTGCACGCTGCAAGCTCATCTCCTCAGGAGCAAAAAATCAAATGACTCCATAAGCGTCCTAATAACTATCCTCCTGCTCCCACTTGCTCTCATTTGCTCTCGTCTTTCACACATGCTAATTCGGAGGTTGCAGCAGCATGTTGTTCCATCTGTGATCATGTTGTGGCAGCTTTGACCTTTTCAGTCATGAGTGGTTGTTTGTGTTGCTGGTTCTCCTGGAAATTAAATCTCTCATGTCTAACAAGAGCACCTCACCTCACTCTAAAAAAAATTTAAAATAAGTGACAACTCATCATACGTGGCAAATTAAATGTTAATATGCCGATGTAAACAAGCAGTTGAGTCAGCCGGTTCACACACATAATATGAATACAGAATATTACGGAGGCCTTTAGATGTCACATGGGGGAGTTTTTTTTCTTCGGAGCTACTCTTGGACTGAGAGCTGATGTGACACTTCAAGTTCATGAAAGCTCCGACACTATTTCAAGTGAATGAAGTAAAGATATGTGATTACTAAGTCTTAGGACAGAAAGTCTTGGAGACTCTACAGGGAGATTTTTGTAATCCATGGAACGTCTCAAGGTTGGAATATGATTAGTAAGCATGCATGAGAGGAGTGAATGGCAGGATGGAAAGAGAATAAAGAAAACTACAGGCCTGAGCATGCAAAACAATAGTCTGCCTGAGCAGTTATTGCTAGCACTGTGGTACGGCTACAGTCGTGGTTGTTTCTGCTCCTACAATATGAATATTAGCTCAGAAAGCATTGCAACACTTGGCCTCACACCTTTGTTCCCCATAACCACTTCACTGGACAGACTCAACCCTTGCATGTTGCCGAGTTACTGTCACACCTATTTAAATGAACTTGTCACAGGTAGTCAAAGCCGCAGCCACAATCACGGTGACAGAGCAGCTTTATGATTGTGTTTAGGAAAGCAGGCGCCATTCTGATCATTACTATAGTAACCCAAGGTCAGAGGATAGGTCTGTCTCACTCACTCGACACAACAGATAAGTATATAATGTAGAAGCCAACATACTTCCTTGTTTGTAGACTAACTTTGGGGCAGCAGTAGCTCAGTCTGCAGGGATCTGGCTGGTTCAAGTCCAGTATGGACCAAAGTATGGAGTGAGAGGAGCCAGTTCATCTCCTGAGCACTGCTGAGGGATCAATAAAGTATCTATTCTTCTTCTTCCAATAACCAATTGGCTGTAGATGTATTGAGTATGGCCATTTAGGAACATAAAGCAGTTGTGGCACTGTTCTGAGGGCGTAGAGACTAACCAGAGAGATCAGCTCGGCATCACGCCATGACAAGCGATAAATTCTCCATTCTCCTTGGCCGAGCTTCAATAAACCTTTCAGCATAAGACATCTTGGGCTCCTGTGCACTTTCTCTCCACTGACTGAACTGACCATTGATGAACAGAATTCTCCATAACCCTCGTAGGACGTTCAGTGAACCGGTCTGACACATAATGAAATTACTTTGGCCAAAATTTTGTCTTTTCAAGGAGCACATCAGACACACGGCTACGAGAATGAAGAAACGCTTCCGACGAATACAACAGTGAGGCTAAAAAGCTGAGTCAGGACCCCGAGGTGGATGGTGGGCAAATTAAAAATCTGCCCTCCATTTTTCTGCTGAAGTTAATATCACAAGTTATGAAGGTGTCAGCAGTGTTTGAGTTGTAGGAGCTTCCCTCTGTGTCAGGTGTGTTAGTGTGTGTTAGTGTGTGTGTTTGTGTGTGAGAGAGGGGGATGCATGATAGCTGAGAGAAGAGCTCAGGGCCGGTGTGTTTGTTCTCAGTCAGTGTGAACAAACTTCACCTCGAGCCAATGAAGCTTTTCCAAGTTTCATGTGGGTGAGAAAGTAGATAACACAGATAGACTCAAGGCTGCTGAGCCTCTGCATTCTCTAATTTACACCTGCAATCTGCATCTCATAAATGCTCCCTAAACACTGAAGAAAAAAAATACTGAGCGTTCGAGGTGCCACAGTTAAGGAAAAACAAGAAACTTTCTTGACAATTCAAATTTTTCGGATGATTTAAAACCGGGGTGGAGATGAACGACCCGTTTTGCTCACAGGAACCTTTTATTGACCTTTTTTTTTTCATAAGTTAAGAAAAAGTTTTGCTATTTTGACAACAGAAATCTAGTTCCCGTCAATGTAATATAAATATCAGTATTCTCCTCGGGATGCTGGATTCCAGATGCACTTGTCATCCTGATTCTGTTGAGATTCCATATGACAAAGTTAGTAATACATTTTCGTTGGACTGGGTCTCCACGCGAGACTAAATGATTAAATTATTATTGTATTTTAAGAACTGAGTGAAAGAATTGAGAGCGGAGCCTCTGCAGGGCTGCACTGTGAATCAAATATGAATAAAACGAGCTCAACATGAAACTAAAAATCAAGTTAGAGAGAGTCCCAGTAGATGGAGACAAGTTAATAAAACTCTGTATGTGCATATCAGCTCTAATTAATCCAATTAAATATTAGTGCTGTTATTTTTAGGACTGTAATATTGTTATTATATGCTAATATGCCGATCATTAAGCAGGTCAAATGTTTACTATGTTCAACATCTTGGTTTATGCTGCTACAATGCTAACATCAATAATTAGCAAATGTTAATTAGCACTCAACACAAATTACAGCCGAGGTTGATGTGAATGCACCTTAAACCTGCATTTATTCTAATGGCCAGCAGGGGACAGCTCCATTGGATGCAATAAAATAAGTCAGATTGGAAGTATTATGAATATACTTCTTATTTAATTTATTATCTCAGTAAAGTTTATGGTCGTAATTGCTAGTTTCAAGACTTCTTCTATACAACATGATCAATTAGTAAATTTTGGTTCCATTTAGAGTAAAATAGACGATAAAGCGGGAATGCTTCAGGGCATGGCTATCTTGTCATTGACATGTACTGTATTGACCAGTTCTCACCTGAAATGTTTTCAGAAACATATTTTATTTAACTTTTAAGCAACCTCTCATTTTTCCTGCCTGAAAACGTAGTCAAAACCAAGCGGAGCCCAACTCACAGTATCACCAACCAGCTCCATGCTCTCGTCCAATAATAGTCACTTCTGGCTCCACAAAACCGAGATGCCAATGTTCATGATGCCAAATCCGATGCCACAAGCCAAATGGTTGATGTCATGGCAGTTTTACACTGACACAAACCCCAGGAAGTTAAAGTTTTGATCTCTTATGGTGTATCTAAA
The DNA here is from genome assembly GCA_946959425.1 of Argyrosomus regius. NCBI lineage: Eukaryota > Metazoa > Chordata > Actinopteri > Sciaenidae > Argyrosomus > Argyrosomus regius. The sequence continues at coordinate 28,005,229 of OX336885.1, read as the reverse complement.
ATTTAGCGGGTCCCCATAAATGTCTGTAGAGAACTTTATGTCAATCCAGGAACATAATTTCCACTCGGGATGGAAAGGATGTGTCCACCGCGCGTTCACACTGTCAGTCAGCTTTAATATGAAATCACTCTAAACAATATCTTTGATATCATCAAAATCCAGATGACAGTTGCCTTATTTGAGAACTTTTTGCCCTGGGTTTCCCCTCTCAGGCTACATACAGACTATTGCCCAACATAGGTAGAACCTGCGGCCTGCAGCCCACTACTCAGGGCTGTAAAAAGTGCTGTTTTAAGTGAGGATAGACATATGATATGTATTGTGTAAGTATGTAAAATACATCCATTTATCAAAAAAGAGACAACCTTACTAGTTCTCAACTGATACCCCAGTATAACATGCACTGTTATGTGCCAGTTGCTTGCCGAGCCTGTCATTCGAAAGTGACATTACTGCCACTTGAAAAACAACCTTCTGTTGCATAAATGAATATGGCAATAATATGGTCATTATGGATCCTATAAATGTACTAAATGAATGTATTAGTGGGTGTTTAGTGTGGAAGACAGAATGGGGAATACATTTACTGTTACGTAATGCTCATATGTAATTAAAAGGTTGTCACAATAAAAAAGCGATGAACTCTTTCAAAACATGAGTGAATATAATCCATATTAATTTAATTAACATCTGAAGATTCTGAAAGGAGACAATGTTAATGATCTAACCACACCCCCACGGGCTTCCTTATTGAATGCAGTGCAGCTGAGCCTGTGCAGTGGGCAGACATGGTAAGAAGTGTACAAAATAAAATCTTCATGAGCTCAAAAGTGAGCACATTCATTATAAATGATCCAGACTCTGCCTCACCCACAAATCTAATTCAAGTTAGCTGCAGCTTAACGTGATTTTACAGACACTTGTATATTAGACTTTCTCGTTAATATTTTACGAGTTTCATTCTGGAATGATTCACACTGTTTGAAATATGGAGCCACTTAGGCTGACAAAGTGACATGAGAGTAAACCTTCCCACTGATTAATGTTATTTGGTACATTTTATAAGATGGAACACTTTGTGGGATTTTCCTGGAGTAACAGGCACAATGTCAATCATTTCTACCCACAGAAATGCAATCACAGATGAGAAGAGTTCTCAGCTGAAATCTAAGTTGGAGCTAGAAATCACGTTTGCTATAAGTCTTAGAAATGTTTTCACAGGGGTCGAAGGTGAACTAATTTGCTAGAACTCAATTTTGTGCCCTGCGATAAGCTGGCGATTTGTCCAGGGTGTAGCCCGCCTCTCGATAGGCTCCAGCCCCACCTGATGAGGATAAGTGGTTACAGATAATGGATGGCTGTAACTCAGTTTTTAAAATAATAATAAAATAAACAAACAAAAAGGTAGTAATAGCAATAAACATTTCAGGGTGTTCAAAGAAGGCGGTTTTACAGGCAGAGCTGGAATGATTGATTGATTGTTGATCAATCGATTGACATAGAATTTTCCACTTTCTTCTCTTGTTTATCACACAGATCAGGAGCAGCACTCCTAATAAAGGCTTCTATAGTGATGATACAGACCAGGCGTCATCAGCCTTTTTGAATGTAGGGAGGGAACGCCAACATAAGTGGTCTTGCAGACTGGTGTTGTTGGAAGGAGGTTCGAAGACTCATGTAATCACTAATTGTTGTCACCACATCTTCTGTATTAGATCCGTCTGAATGACAACTTAATGGTTGATTGTCAGAAAACAAAGTCCTCAATGTGAAACCATCACACTCAAATAAACTCAACACTGTGGCCATCAACTGTTATCCTAGCTCTCGTTATCTGCACTAATACAGTAATTGTGGAAACAGAAGCTCTTAAACGAGTCTTCTAGAGGCTTCGTGCTGTGACAGAAACATGTCATACGAAGAGGCCCGAGGATGGAATTAAACCAAGCTGTGACAAATAAAATGAGCCTGGGAAGGGGGGAAGCAATGGTGTCTCCTTCAGGCGAACACAGAGGCATCAAACCAACAATTATAACCCAAGACTTGCCACTGTACAAAGATATGGAGACAAATTTACATATGAATTCTGCATTCATCAAAGCATAAACCCATTCTGAATGTTGACGACATCGTCGTCATCTATCACGGCGCGCTACAGCAAACATGCTGTAGTTCAGTCAATGTTGAGGACGAGAAACTCCAATCGCACTCCATCTTGTGTCATAAATGTGTTTAGTTTTTTAAAATATGAGAGATCTGCTGTTTTCTCCTGACTGTGAGCAGTAGAAACCTTCACAAAGTCTCACTTTTGTCAATCCTGATATTGAATCCATTGGGCTGAGAGACAAAATCAACTGATCCTGAGACCTCCATGAAACTGTTTCATGCTACATTGAAAGCAAGACATAAAAATGAACTGAATGCTGTGCAATAGGTAACAATATCAACAGTTAATATAAAAAAAGCAATAGAAAAACAAATAAAGTAAACATAGACTGTGGTCCAAACACAATTAATTAAAAGCACTTGTAGAGATAGGTATTTTATTTCCTCTTAGGGGATCTAAGGTATCTAAAGGGAGTGTGTTCCACAGTTTATGGGCATGAAAACAAAAGGAAAGCAGCCTCAACAGATTACTTGTATTACACTTTAGGAACTTCTAAAAGTTCAGGTCTGCTTTGGTCTTCCCTGATGAGACTTGGACTGAAAAAAGATGTTTTTGTATTTGGAAGATGCTATTTTCACAGTCGACTGTCTGAGGTGATATATTTTCATATGGCCTGCTGATGTTTTTGGTCTTATATGAGATTTGTGTCAGCAGATATTCTGTTAAACACAAACTAGTCCTTCATTCCTTAATGTCTCTAAGACATATGGCTATGAATGTTGTCGTTTCATTGAAGATTTAACCAGAGACAACGTGAGTGTAAGCCTGTTTTTTACCCATCAAACCTCCACATCGGCCACAACACTCCCGTTTTGCTACCCGAACATGGGAAGTCCTGAAAGAACTGAATAACTCAAAGTTGTGCTGAACATTGCACATGAGTTGCAGCTTACAGATGAAATCCTCGAATCCGAGAGCAAGCAGACAGAAAATGCTGGAGCTGTTTTATTAGACTCATAACTCTAATCCAACTGAGCAACTATACAATATACCCTCTGGGCCTTGCCTCACAGAACATCACTCCCTAGTTCCTGCGCAGCTCAATGGGTAGAACAACACGCCGACACTGACAAGGTTAGAGGTTCAAATCCCGTGAGAGATTGTCACAGTAAAGATGAGGCAAGGCTTGGAGGGGAAAGCATCCACATTTTTACATTTTTACATTAGCAAAAGTTCAGCCACAATTTGTTTTAAGATGCACAGTGAATAAATGGATAAATAAATCATATAGGTCTGTCCTAGCCTCCCTTCCCTTCTTTGTGCCCATTCTACAGTGTTGTTGAGCAGTGGGCACAGCGGCCACGTCTCCCAAACACTATCATCATCCATATTTTGTTTCTAACTTAGACTACAACATCACTACAATACATCATTTATCTTATTGACCCACCTTGTCTGTTTTTTCACCTGTTGTGTAACATGAATTCTCACAAAAACAAGAAAACTTTGACCAGAAACTGCAGCATCACTCCGGTCAACATTTCCTACAGTATGCTACACCCATCATATCACACCTTGTTCCACTGCAGAGCACAGGACAATTACGTTGGACTGAATTTAATTAAGCCTGAAAAAAAAAAATCTCCTGTAAAAAACACCCGCGCTTTCACTTTACCTACATGGGAGCCATCACAAATCACCATTCAACAATCAACAACACCTCAATCGATCCATGGCCCAATGCCAACATCCAGTTATTGTCTTCCTTGCAAACACCAACAGCATAAAGACTCTATCTACCATTATTATGAGGATTTTATGTTGCTGACCATTCATAAATGATATGATAGAGTCATTAAACAAAGCAGAGAGAATTGGTTCCTAAATGACATTGGGGTGTTTTGAGGTGTGTTAAACTGGGGCCAGGTGAAGCTAGCGGCTAAAGAAAAAGAAGGAAAGTCAGAGCGACATTGACGGAGACAGAAAGACAAAGACAAATGTGAGAGAAAGAAAGGAGAATGATCTTCGTTGTTAAATTATAGATTCAGTTTCTGTCTCTTCAGCACTGATTACCTCAGCCTCGGGGTTAGATGACAGTTCATTAAGATGAGTGACAACTTCGGAGGCTAGACACTGACGAACTGAAAGAGATGGGGTACAAAAAAAAAAGTATTTTGCACCCTCGGGGTCTGTAACTTTAAAGAACCAGCAACTCATTAAAGATTGAGGACTTCACACAACTGATTTTCTTTGCAGGTGAAAACAGGAAGTGTGTATCGGATCCAAAAAAAGATCTACATGGCAAAAGGTTTTTTTTCCCACATACCTCTCTGTGGAATTCTATTTATTTAATTAGCTGAGAAAGCAAGGTTGGAGACAGGGAGCAGGTACATGTGCCCTCAAGCAAATTACCACCACACTGTGCATTTCTAATGCATCACACCCAAACATCTTGTTCGCTCTAACCTCATTTAACCTACATGTTCCACCATGTTCCACTGGGAGCAGACAGTGGCGGTGCATCAGGATGTCACTTGTACAGTCTGTTCAAGTGAGACTGGGGTTTGTCAGAGTCTAATGCCTTCTCCCCATTAAATAGTTCTGGGAGCCTCGGGGGCTCGCTGACGGATGGCAAAGGTTTAGCTAATGAACAGCAGAATTTGAGAAGTGCATTAGACGCACCTTGGATTAGAATTCACTTTGCACTGAAGGAACAATGAAGTTGAAAATACCAGAAAGTGACAGCTTGCATTGTCTTTTTGTTCCTTTGAAAGTCAGTCATAAGTTCTCGGAAAAAAAGGTTAAATTACAAGATTTTGTAACAAGTGTTTTTCTGAAGCTGATGTCTGATACTGGTCAGTATTTTTATTTAATTTTATTTGTTATATACCAAACCAGATAACACTGAATATTGAAACACTTCTAGTGGAATTGGGGCATATTAGACACACAAATGCACTCCTCTCTTTTAAACTCTCATGCTCTCTAGACACAAAGTGAGTGGCAAAGGGATGCTGTGACACAAACTCAAACATCTTGTTCCAGAAAGTGTCTTGGGTTTCAGAGCTTCTGTTCATCCGTCTCGCTGTCTCTGACTCCTTGGGATTTTATTTAAGTTTAGAAAACAAGGTTTGCAGCTAACTCAAAAATAGCACAAAAATCTTAAGAAGTAGTATTCACAAAGAGAAATCATTGGCATGTTTGACATGTCAAATCTTCAGTGTTCTGTTGTGAAGGGCAAAATTAAGAATACAGAGAATTAAGTCGGTCTTTCTGGGTATTTCATCTCAAATGAACATTGAAACATGAATCACTCCTGCTTCAGAACTGCAGGCAATTCTCTCTTGAACGTTTGACAGCAGACAAGACAATGATGAAGTTTATCATTGACCAGAAGTGACTCCAAACACTGCTCTGTCTGGACCAGTTCTGTTCAGGATGAAGCTAAACTGCAGCCAGGATGAAACAAACCAGCAACATACTGTAAGTGGGAAAGTTGCCACATGTGTAGGATGGAGAAGTCACAGTTTATTCTGATCACTGCGTTTAGTGGTGTACCACTGCAGTCGTAATAGGTGGAGGGATCATCAGCAGTTTTCAGAACAATAGCTAAAAATACTCTCGCCTTCTCTGCGTTGATATTTCCTTAACACATCTTAGACCTCCTAAACATCTTTAACTTTGCAATATTCCAATCAGAGAAGAAACACGATGTCTATCAGTCTTATATTGTCCTGTGAGCATGATGAGGTTCATTTTCAGGAGTTACAGATTGTAGTAAATATATATTTTGTGACCATTATTTCATTTATTTGCAGGTGTACATCCATAAACAACCTCTGTCAGTAAGATATACACTAGATGGGGAAATAAATCAGGCACAACGCAGTCATACCATTATGACAAAGACAGTAATAGATACAGAAATGCAACAGAAAATATACATCAGCAAGGTTGATTGCTCCTTAACTCTGGTCTATCCATTTCTCTGATTTTCACTATACATGCAGAATATTTCCAAATAGAAGAGTTAATCTCACCAAGATTGGAGTAAATATCTCACAATATTAGTGGTAAAAAGGTATGAATTTCAGGTATAAAGTATTGGTGTAATGTTCTTATTATGTCTACTTTTTGACCTGTTTGTGATCCACAATCCCCCTCAAAGCATTTTCAATAGAGACCACAGAACAGTTCTATAAATGTAAGGTGAGGTCATCACACAGCCAAATATAATTAATGTACATTGAAGAATTAAGTTTGAGTACTTAAAGTTCTAGTCCAGTCACAAAAAAAACAAACAAAAAAACAGCACTTTTAGACTCAGTCCAGCTGGACTGATTCCAGCACAGCTGTTCCTGAGGTTGACTCATCAAAAGAATGACTGAAATCTGTCCAATCAGGCCAGTTTATGCATTTGGACTGGAAAGGCTCCACTCAGCAGGTTTCCACCTCAATTGAACTTGAGGACTTACTCTTGATGACTAATCAGACTCCAGTTGTTCAAAGTCGTTAAATCAACCTGTATTGAAGTAATTCAGTTTAATTACAACAAAACATTTATTTTAGAGTCCGCTTTAAGAAGCACATTATTAAGATGATTAAAGCTGATTAGAAACAAATAAGGACACTTCAAATTTGCAACATGAGCAGAAAAAAAGCAAGCAGTGGTTGGTTATTGTTGGTTTTGGTCTGCAAGGATGAAGTTTAAGATTTCAGCTTCTTGGAACATGCTATGGTGCATTTAAAGTCAAATTGTGGAACCTTTAACACAGCGTAGGAACTCTACCATGCATACTGATGCACACAAACAACAGAAACAATCCCGTACATCCTTGAAAATACTAAATTAAAAGCATTAGACAGGATGCACTATAGACAATTGGAGCACATATTTTCCAGCCGACTAGATTTATAGAATAAGACGTGAAATGATTGTTGGTTATATGCCAAATGGCCCTCAGAGACTTAGCAGCACTTAGCTGGTAATCATCTCCCTCAATCCTGAAGACAAAAGGCAAAATGGTTTCAAACTGGGTTAAATTGAAGGTTAAATGGCATCTTAAAGCACTTCTGTGTAGAGTTTTAGTGCTAATTGCCTCAAATTTGTGTGAAACAGAACACATTCTTCCTTTATTAATGCCTTGTTAAACCTAGTTCAGGTACTTTTGAACCTGACGTCTCTGTGCATGTGTGAATGTGTTTTTTTCCTGTGGGTTCTGAAAGTGTGCACTGTTTCCTCCAGGGTATCTATATGTTTGTATGTGTGACTTTGAGAGAGAGTGACACAGGGAGGGAGAGAGACATCTGTGGATGCCCCCTTGAGGAAACGTGGCATCCCGCTTGGTTCTTTATCAGGTTTCCGGGCTTTGACGCTGCTCCTGCTGTCTCCTCGTATACTAACTCTTAAACCCTCTGATTCACAGTGGCAGATTACATGTATCGTGATTGTTGCTACACCCTCAAAGAAAATCATCTGTAACCTTTGATGCTCCTCCTGCTGCATTCCCAGCGCTCTCACACTGAAGGCCACTATGACGAGTGAGCTGGCAGAGGCTTCACTGTCTTGCCGGAGGACATTTTTGTCAGCTGTTGTTTGGGTCAGTTTAACTGAGAGGCCAATCTGTTGCCACTTCTGCTCATACACTCAGCGTCCTCTGAAACAAATGGTGTTGCACAACAAAATGTGATGGGTCGAGAGGTCTCAGTGCCCACTGTAGCTGTTGGTCTTCACAATTATGACAGATTGCAAAGGAAATAGTTTAATTAACAGGCGGTGTTTATTTATTTATTTCTTTTCATGGTGCAGAGTTTAAATTAGAGGCTTGGAGTTCATAAAAACACTCGAAAACTGAAAATCAAGGACTGTTTTGCTTCCATGGCATGTATTATTTCAGAGAAAACACCAAAAATACACATTTAATACACTAAATACATGTCAAAAAATATAGATTTTTTATGGCTCTTGACAATATTTTCTGAATTATGGAGTGATAAAAAGAGATATCCAAGATGCCCTCTGTAAAAAACCTTTGTTTCTAATATGTCAACATAAAAAGTATGCAATATTTTATTAGATAATGCCTCATTTGCTTTGCTAAGTTTCATCGTGATATCTATTAGATGCTATTTTTAGCCTTTACCCCTCACTTGTAGTGTCTTCCTAATATTTTTTTTTCATTCGGTCTTCGTTGAATATAAAAGTATTTTTATATAATTTGGTTAAAGTCTCAAGAAACACGATGACAACCATCAACAAACGCCGCTGACTGTAGCTGACTTGCAGCACAGTAGGTCAATGAATCCCCCATATCTACAGTTGCTTCAATATCAGATAGTCTGCTCTAACTTCCCTCGAGGGGAGCAAATAAAAAGGTGCACTTCCCCACAGCGATCAATAAGATATCACATTATTATTACAGCAAGGTACAAACAAGCCTTCAGCCAGGCAAGCTAGACAAAAAGAAAAAACCCTGACATCTTGTTTTGTGTTGTGTTTGTTGTCTTGCTACTGCTTATGAACTCAGTCATAGCAAAACTATCTGACTAAATTACACGTTACCTAGCAACTACTGCTATGGAACTATGATTGCTGATGTCACATTTACCAGGGAGATGGAGTTCATTGCCAGTAGACACAAGACACTTTAGGGGATCTATTCTGTGACCTTTTCATTTAATGAGGATCAAAATAAATGGCTTACACCACTATCACGCTGTCATTTATCTGCTGCCACTCACATTTCTCACAGAACAGCAAAGACAGAAACACTGACTTCCTTTTGCACTCATGCAGAAATATAATTTGATCTTTTGTGCCCCTGCTGCGGATAAAAATACTATTGTGAAACATCTAAATGTGTGGAGGAGAACGCGACGGGAGGGAGCGAGTAGAAGATTTTATGTAAACCTCCCAACACAACTTAGGTTTGCATAGAACATCCAGAAAACAAATTATGGGAAGGATGAATGCATGTCATAACACATTTATACTCATGTGGACCAAGTGTGTATTCTCCAGAACAAGTTCAGAGCAGAGAGTGTCTGAAGGCCAAAGATCAGCACTAGAGACAGCACCACAGGGAGAAAACTAAATCAAGTATGGCAGAGAATCTTTTTTTTTTTCCAGTCCAGGTCCTCCAGTATAATGGATCATGGACCCGGAGACACCGTTGACCGCTCCGTAATCACCAGTAAAGCCTTTTTATCCTTTCACGCTTACAGAGGAAGCCTCTGCTTGGAGGAAAAAAAAAAATACAGTCAGAACAGTTCCCACAGAGGAGCTAAAGAAGTGTAACCAACCCAATAAAAAAGGTAAGTCTCGGGCTCAAGATTCTCTTTTCTGTTTCCCCCTGAGGAGGCTAGAAGCCCAATCTGATCCTGAGACCCTCACCTGCAGAGAAAGCCATGATGAGCTATTTCTTCTTGAAACTTCCAGAATTTTCACTTTGATGTTTGATGTTGGGTGTAAAAATGCCCATTAGCAATCCCAGTGCAGCAGCTTATTGTTCAAATACACGACAGCTGTATACTACAGTGTACGAGTACTGGACAGTATTTTGGAATAAATGAGTTAATAAATGAGTTAATTTAAATGAGTTTAAACTCATGTTTCTGTTGTATTACCTTCTTGACTTTATCTTATTTTGGATTTTTACATTCTGGACTGCTACAAACCCTTTGGGGGGGTGTAGGAACCTGCTATTTTCTTTTATTCATACAGTATAATCTCACAATTTGATTTGAAGCTCTGTATTATATTACATTATATTATATCTGTCAGTCTTACTCGCCTGGGTGCCGTGATAAATCTAATCCAAGGCTGACCCAGGAAAACCCAGAGCCTTTCAGAACCTTTCCCATTTTCTTATCAACTACAAAAATCGGCTACAAAGCTGAGGAAATATCTCACAGCGACGATAACCTTTATATTTAGTTGTCCCACTCATCGTTCCGGTCTGCTGGTGCATTCGACATCCCATGGGATCCCTACCCCCCGGCTACGTTAACTATGATCTACAGTCTGCACACTTTGTTGCCATTTCTGATCACCAGGAGGAAACAATATGAGGCCGGTGGTACCAAAACAATTAATCTAATTTCAGTGGGAATGAAGCATAACTTTACATCTCCTATTATGTTCAAAGACACATGCATCCTGATCATGGAGATTAATTAGAGCGTTTGAGCTGTCTGATGAAGAAACACCATGTGATCAAGCTCAACTTCAGCACTAGCAGTAAGACGAGAGCGAAACAGATGAAACTGTGTTTTCTGTTGGAATCACTGGTGGGAAATCTCCACCTACAGAAAGTGATGAATCACTCACAAATATCCAAGTCCAGATATCCAAAAAAGAATCAAGTGAGCAACGTGTCTGAGTGGAGATCACCATGGCCACTCCACCCACTGCTGGCTACAAATCAGAAACGTACCACAGAAAGATCCTTATCCTTCGGTAATTATGTCCTAACAGTTACTCTATCACGAGGCGCTAATTGGGTCTCCTACTTTTATTTTTCTTCTCATATTTACTGTTTTTTTTTAGATGGATATATATCCAACAGCAGATAAAGCTAAAGTACCCAGTTCAATATCATATACCACCGCTTATATTCGAGTAGCATGTAATGAAACATGCCTGTGGCCCTGGAACGATCATACATGACCGAGAAGTGTGATAAATAGGAAGAACCTGAGCAGGACACTCATTTAGATACATTGCAGAGACTTTAAAGTGGCACGCCTCTGCCATTAAGCTCTCTGAACCGTGCAAACCTCTTATCTAATGCGCCCAGGAACACCTCTGCTCTATTGATTTCTACGCTGACAACTAAGTGAGGAATCCTGCACACGGGAGTTTTCCACACAAGCCACCTAAGCCTTATTTTCAAAATGTATTCCACCCTGGGAAACTTTGCTGAGCACATATTTCTCATTTTCAGCCATGTCTCCTTCACACTCGCACACACACACACACACTCTCCTGTGAGATGGAGAGCCTTGCAGTTTAAAGTACACCAGCTTCACTGCAGCCCAGGTTAATAAGAGAGGTACACTAAATGTGGAGCTTGTTGCTGTGTTCCTGGTGAAGGCATTTGTCACTCTCTCATACTTTTGAGAACAAGTTTCTTCAAGACGTAGTGATAGTTTTCCCTTTGCAAGTGCTGACTGTACCTGAGTATGTGCTGTGCTTGAAATGCTTAAAAACATACAGTATATAAATGGGAAGCTAATGAAATGAGCATGTGACATCACGTTTGTGTAAAACCATAGCATGGATGTCGTATCCGTGACGTCACCCACAGGTTTCTGAAGAGCCGTTGTGAAGCTCAGAGTGTCGTGGCTCTGGTCACCGCCACCTTGGCAGTCCTGCCTCTGCCGGCTCCCGGCTAATCTAAAGCATGGATGGAGCTGAGGCGGGCTAAATGAAGCCTTGTTGCTCAAACAAGCCACCTGTAACAACACCCACCAGTCAGTAAAAGCAGCGATGCTGTTAATTCTGCATAACTTTAAGCCTTAATATAATTTGAACAGGTGAGTTGTATAAAAATTCACCCTCAGTACAGTCAGTTGTACCTCAGTTGTCATGAACGGGGAAATTAGCTATAGAGACCAAAACTGTTTTTTGTACCAGGCTGTAAACATGTTTATTTCTGCTGTGAAGTTGGACATTTTAACATGGGGACTTATGGAGACTGACTCATTTCTGGAGCCAGCCTCAAGTGGCTGTTTTAAGAAGTGCAGTTTTTTGCATGTTGGCTTCATTTCACAGCTACGGAGGTTGGCACTTTTGTAAAACCCACAAATCACAATTTTATGTGTCAAATTTGGCTACGACGAGTAACTTCAGGACTGTTGGCTGTTTGCTTGCCAACTGTTTAGAACTGAGATAGTCCAGTTTGACCCCTTCAATGGTAAATTGTCATTTTTACACTTCACTTTTTGGATGTTAATCAAGGAAACACGTGTTAATTAGTGCTGGTGGGTGGATTTGTTACCTTTGGTCGGAACAGGGCTAGTTTCCAGTCTTTGCATCTCTTGGTTTCATATTAGCAAACGAATAAATTATGTGATGGTATCAAAACCTGAAATTTTCTTTAAAATATTAAACTTTCACCCACTGAGGTGTAGAAAAGACTAATTGAAGTCCTTTTTGGAGTCATTTAGTAATTGTGATTTGTCACTTTGAGGAAACTAGCGACTTGTATGAGATGTCAGCGACTGTTGAGGAAACTTCAGTAAATGCCGAAGCGCGAAAAAGTGAGACTGATTTGTATTCAGCTGCAGCTACGTCCTCTGTTACACACTTTTCTCTCCTTTGAGACCAAACACCATTCATCTACACACATACACACACACACAATATGTCAAACTGTACGGACGCACAATGTTTAATGATACATTTCTCCCTCATATGGACTCAAAAAATGCAAAAAAACACACACTCGCACACACACATAGTGTGCACACAGACCATATGGATACACACAGGCGTGTCACCTGCTCCCTCGGCCACATAAACACACACACACACACACACACAAACATGCCGCATACTGTGAGCCGTGGCCTCATTTGTAATGAAAGTCACTAAGCAAGGAGAGAGAGAGAGAGAGAGAGAGAGAGAGAGAGAGAGAGAGAGAGAGAGAGAGAGAGAGAGAGATTTAGTGGTCCCAACAGCTTGCAGAGATTTGGAGATCAATCAACACACACACACACACACACACACACACAACAACAAACACACACACACAACAAACTGGCCCCAAGTTCCAGTGGTAACCAACCAAGCATGCATCTCACTCTCTCTTTCACACACACTCACACACACGCACACACACGCACACACACACACACACACACACACACACACACACCAGCACACAAACATTAAGTCCCAACCTACAGCGTGTCATACATGAAACATTACACACCTAACCCACATATAAGCTACTGCAGCCGCCTGCTGCAGTAATGAGATGCAGGTAGAGCACTGCTGCGTGTACTGTAGAGCACTGTAATCAATGTTAGATACACATACAGGGGCAACACAATGAAACTTGTGGTTACCAGACACCTCATCTATAACAAGGCTTCTATTATAGAGAGAATGGGACAACGGGTTGTCTTGTAGAATAGATTAAAAACATTTTTTTATGATGTTTTTTGTGCTGTAAAGATGAAAAAATACAGAGTTCAGATGACACAATGAATTTAGATGTGGATACACAGCTGAGAGCTAAAGGTGAGAGAAGTTCATCAGAGTCTGTTCCAGCCTTTACTGGTTTCAGTGTAACTGGTTCAAATCCCAAAATGTGAAATCTGCATGTAAATTTAATTCAAAATCTTGAGGCTAGTTGGAAACTTTAAATATTAAAACGCATTACGAGCTTTGTTTATGCAGTAAAGTGGCTTTTCATACATTTTTCATCTGAGAAGTTTTTTGTTTGTCAAACATTTGTCCTTATTTTTTTTCTTCTGGTGATTATCTGAATCTCTCGTCTGTTCCATGAGTAATAATCTTTAGATCACTTCACACACCGCTGCAATCTCCTCAACACAGCAACAAACAAAAAGTTGGCTGCAGCTTTGCAAATGAAACAAAGTTCTCCTTTGGTTATTACCTGGTTTGCCTTTTGCTTCAATAATTTAATTTTGACACTCAACCGACAACATTAGTTCCCTTGTGATAAATAATAAACATGATCTCCTGCTTCATTTCACTTAATTGAGTGAATTTGTTGAATAAAACAAGAGTCATGAGCTTCATATACTCCAGCCATAAAAGTTTATGAATTGGCAGCCATCCAGTCCCTGAACTCACCGAAGAAATGGTACCTTTCCTTCACTCTCTGTCACACACACAAGCTGTCACCATTATGTCCATCACTTTCCATGATATATGTCAAGTTTATGATAACAGGAAGAGATCTGAGACACATACACAACATAATATGCATCAATACCTGCATTAATCATGACGTCAACACTGGAAATAAGTTTATTTTTTTTCATTGAGGACAAAGATGTGTCTCACTTCACTTAAACTTCACTTTAGTCACTACAGGTTCACTACAGACAAACTTACAAGTCAAACACAAACCAAGCTGCTCAATCCAAGGACATCTCCCAAATCTGAAACCACCCAAATCCACTTTTCCGAGCTCTTTAACCGGAATCTAAAGTATTGTTTCCGTATTAATAATAATAAGACTTACACATGGTGATCAGACATGGAAAATACCCACCTGTTGTGAGACTGATCGGCATGACTCGATGCACGGAAAGAAAACTGAGAGTCGTTTATGCCTCCTAACACCGGCCAAGACGCTTTGTGTACTCACATCAGGAAAATCAAACTGACTTGCTGAGAGACGAATTACATGTTCAGTGTGAACGCAAAGCTCGTTTAGAGTTTGTGAGGCTTCCTGGGGATATTCAGTCTTTGAAACAAAGAAGAAGAAGAAGAAGAAGAAGAAGAAGAAGAAGAAGAAGAAGAAGAAGAAACGAGGACAGATGAGAAAATAAAATGACAACCATCAGAGAGAGGCAGGCATCATGCTTTCTTCATCGCACACACACAACATAAATACACGTAAAGACGCACATATTTACACATACACACACACGCACACAAACATTTGCACTTGCAGGGACTCACACACAAACACATCTAAGTATTAAAAACACACAAGAATACACACACTGCTGTATAAATCCACATTTACATACATAAAAACACACACATCAAAGACGTAATTAAACATACATCAAAACCACTTACACACACACACACACACACACAGCAGCGTACTGGCACACACACAGCGGCAGCATAGTTGGCAGCAGTCTCTTTCTCTCTAACACACACACACACACACACACACAAATAGAAACACACACACTGTACCCTTGATTCGGCGTCTGATGACCCCTAAGCGGCACTTAAGCGAAACAGAGAACATGTCTTTTCCTTTTCTTAATCTTCTTCCTGCTTTCTTTCCTCTCCCTCTTCCTCCTCTTCTTCCTCCTCAGTCAGACATAGTGTGAAAGCCGAGTGAGGGATGAGAGAGAGAGAGAGAGAGAGAGAGAGAGAGAGAGAGAGAGTGAAAAAGAGCGGTATTGGAGCTTTGGCCGGTCACATGGTGAAGACAAGCAAGAGAGACAGAGCAGGCGAATCCGTTTCTCTAAAGAAGGGAAGTGATTACACAGCCTCTCTCTCTCTTAATGTGTCTTTCACCTCTGTCTCTCACTCTTGTCTCTCTCTCTCTCCTCTCTCTCTCTCTCTCTCTCTCTCTCTCTCTCTCTCTCTGTGTGGGAAGTAGTGTGAATTCAAGCTGTCTCATTTTCTCTCTCTCTCTTTTGCTCTTCCTCACGCTCTTCTGTCTTGGTGTTACTTCTTCTCCCCTCACCTGTCTCTCTTCTTCCTCTTCCTTCTTCTTACTGTCTCATTATTGTGTCGTTTTCTTCTCTATCATACACTTTTTATGTGTTCTACCTTTATTTTCTAGGAATTTCTTACTCCAAAAAAAAGTTTCTTTGTTCTATTTTGCATGCTGCTTTTATTTTTCCATCGACTCTCGTTATCTTTCTTATCTTTAATTAATTCGTAGGTAGGAAAAGGAAGGAGCGATATAACTGCTGCTCTTTCGCTCTTCGTTCTTTCCTCTAGTTGTCTTTAACTCTCTGAGAAAGGCAGGACTGGTTGGTTGATTGGTCGGTTAGTCGGTCGAGTGATTTGGCTGAAATATCTCGTGAAATGTGACGTGGATTGCCATGAGATGTTGTCCAAATATTCATGGTCCCCAGAGACGCCTAGCACGCCAGCACAGCAGCAACGCTAGAGGGCAATTGGTTGCAGCTACCGGCACAGCTGAAGCCAGTTCATATGAATGTTTGAGGGAGTTTTATGAAGAAATCAATACAGAATCCGACTGAAGAAATCTCATATTTTTATACAAATTATGCCCGCTGGGTGTGAAAAAAACAACTCTGAAGGTCAGTCTGCAACTGTAATGACACTTCATGCTGAAGCATCTGCATTTGAGAGTGAATGATGATCCCAAGAAATCAGCCGAGAACTTCCTTTATCCAAATCAAACTCACTCACTGGGAAACAGGAGATCTGCAGCCTTCTATCAATGTCAAAAAGCCATCAATTATCATATTAGTTACTAGTTTGCAAAATTTTGAGCTCTTAATATGCACTAGTTTATTTTAATCTTTGCAAACTTAACTTTCAGCATGCTCTATAGTGAAGTGTAACATTAGCATGCTTACATTAGCATTCAGTTCAAAGCATTCATGTCCTAAAGTGATCGAGGAATGTTGGCTTGCATGTATGTGGAAGCACCTTGCAGGACAACGTTGCACTGCAGGAGTTTTCTATTTGTTTTTCTTCTTCTTTTCTCATTTTGTTGAGCTATGTATCTTTCACCTATGAAGGGATAGTTACCTATATATCAACAATGACACGTAGACATAAAAAATAATAAAATAAACAAGAGTGAACAGAGGACGAAGAGAGAGAAAGACAGGGAAGAGAGGAAAGGTAAGAGTGAAAGATGACAGTGTTTTCTCTATAGTAGAACCAACAACAAACCGTGGGAAGTCTACATTAATTTACCACTTACAATAATAACGTTAACAACAATTATAATTGTTGAAATAATGATAATAAGAGTTGAGCCAGCTTTAACTTTTTGTTGCACCAATGGGAGGACTCGAGTCGGTCAGAACGTGCCATTACATTTCATTTGTTTCCCAAAAAGAAACACATTTTCTCCAATAATGAATCTATTTTATTTCTTTTAAATGAAAATAAAATGGCTTTGTTTATCTCTCTCTCTCTCTTCTCACTCTTTTTTTCCATCGCTCTCTCTGTCGTTTTCCGTCTTGTTGTCTCTCGCCCCCAACGCTAAATCCCCTCACTCGCTCTTTTTTCCTATAATTCAAACTCTCTCACTCCACATCATCTTCTGCATGACTCCAACTTCTTACAATCCTCTCTCTCCAGCTCTCTCTCTTTCTCAGTGTCATGGTAACTGCGTTGAGGGGGTGGAGGGGAGGTTGAAGGGTAAGCTATATAGCAAAATAACAGAGAGATCAAAGCGGCAAATGGCTGGGCTCAGCAGCGGAAGAGAAGAATAGAGAGATGAGGAGGTGAAGGAGGTGGACAAGGAGGCTGGAGGGGTGCAGAGGGGAAAAAAGATGTGAAGGAAGGGAGGGAGAGAGAAAAGGAGGATGAGAACATCCGAGCATGGAGAAGAGGAAGGAATGAAAAAATGTGGACAACAAATGAGAAAAGACGCGATGGGTGAATAAAAGGAGAGTGAAGCAGAGAGAGAGAAAAAAAGATGGAGTAAAGAGAGGGGAAAAGTGAAGCGAAGAATAAAGCTGTTTAGTCGCGGTGAGAGAGGAGACACAGATTACAGCCCATAAAAGAGAGTTTGGTGAGGAATAGGTGGCTCATAGAGCGGTGGAAAAAGAGAGGTGACAGGTAAGAGTGTGAGGATGAGTGAGTGAGTGAGGGAGGGAGGGAGGAAGCTAGGAGTGAGGGAAGAGAGAAATGTTTGTGAGAGCTATCATTATTTTCAGGTTTTTATGAACAGCATAAGAATTTCGGCAAACAGATGAAGTAAGGAAGCAGTAGAGTTTTTGAGTAAGAGGCTGAGGGAGTCCTACATCCACATAGCAACAGTCTATTTTAGGTACAGTAGGTCTATTTCCCAGCCTGGTTATTTTATACTTAGTTGCAAGAGAACAATGAGGAAAAAAAAGATCAATAACCCAGTGTCTGTGTCTGTGTGTGAAGCCTTCTAATTAGTGCATGTAAACTTGTACTTTTTTAGACGTTAGGGTTCTTTAGGATTCATTTTTGGGGTGTTTAAATAGTTTAAAAGAATGTACAACACGTCATGGTGGTCAAGTTACCTCCTGAGACCGATGTGTCCAAATCCAATGAGTCCTCCCTGATGATTGGTTTAGAAAAACAAAATTATTTTGGTTTTTGTCCGTGGAAGATTGTGGTTTCACACCAGCATTACTTTCCTTCAAAAACATACTTGTTACAAATTGGGAGTAAACAGTATAAATGGAATATTTTAGAGTTTTAAAGTTCTTTCTGAGCTATCAGAACAGAATTTAATTCACTAGAATATGTGCGTCCTCTTGAAACAGGAAAAATAACTATTAAGTGCATGTGGACAGAAAATATGAGCTGATCACCAACTGATAAAAATATCACTTCAATATCCAGAACGTGTGGTCAGCAGTTCACTGAGCTTCAATCACGTGTGTGCGACCAGTTTAATGGTCACATTGATGGTGAATAGTTTAATGTGTCCAGTTACACTAAAGGTGTATTGATTAAACATGAAATATATGAGTTGAAATGTGGCTTAAATACATTCAGGGGGGAAATCTAAGGACCCTGGAGCATCGATTTTTTTCTAAAGGATGGTGGGGGGAGTATTGATAGGGGTGATAAAGAGACGTTAAGATTCCCAACTGATGAATATGGAGGGAACGCTTTTCTTTGCAACTTGGTTTTGGTTTCGTAGGACACATCCTTCAAACAACCAATCCTTTAAACTGGGATGCAGATTACAGAAAAAAAGAGAATAAATAAAAAGAAGAGCTGAACGAAGCTGAAAGCTGTTCAGCTGTAGTTTTGGGTGTTAATGCTCAGCGGGTTTACTGCCAACCCTTTAGATCATTGAGCAAATTGAGTACAGAAGTGTGCTAAAACTAAAATAACAAAAACACTGAGCCAATTTTAGGCAAATGGCACAGTCTGATATTGAACTCCAATAACCAGGAAGGTCACCAAAGAAGCAGTACTTTAAAACGTCACTCAAACTGTCACCCGACACTCCCATTTCACTTATAAATGAATCCACTGTCACGCAGCTTCTCTCACCCAAGTCACACGGAATCCTTTGAGGTTCATTAATAAAGCTGCTTAACCGCACACTGCAAAACACAAATGACTTCTATTATACGAACTGAAAAAACGCTGTCAGTGCAAATCCTGTGGCAAGTAAACAACCTGTCAATCACAGCCGTCAATCAAGACCCACCTTGCAGAAGACACACCAGATTATACATTAGATTATCTTCTTAATAAAACACTAATTCTTCAGCACAATTACTGGAACGAGTAAAGCTGATAATTGAGATCATAACGACTCACAAAAGAACAGAACTTCCTCTCACAGACATTTTTTTTGAGCAGCTATCAGTGGCGCCATGCCTTATGATGACCACTGGCTTCACTGCTCTGTGGTAGCTGCTTCTCGGCTATAAAACCACAACAATCCAAGTAAACACAACAGAACCAAACAGAGCAGAACAGAAAGCTGAATTGGAAGCGATAGAAGCTTCCTGTAGGACCCTGAGGGAGAAACTGATCAATATTTAGGATGCTGACTTCCTGGCACCCTCCTCCACATCATTTTACACATGCACGCATAGTGTACATACGCCTCCCCTCACACACAAATGCAGGTATACACACAGAAATGCACATATAATCAAGAGAGAGAGAGAGAGAGAAAAGAAGAAGAATCTAAATCCGATTTTAAACACCAACGGGACTCACGAAAGCATTAAGTTGTAAACACCCTCTGTTTTTGGCTGTATTTACTTCTTAACCACCAAACACACACACACACACGCATACAGATTGTGCATCAGCCGTAACACATTTATACACAAGAAGTATTATCCTCAGAAAAATTCAGGCAAAAAAATACACCCACACGCACAACACACACACACAGACACACACACTTAAACAAGAGCAGAGGGCACTGGAAAAAAACATCCACACAAACATCTGCCTACACAACAGCACACACACACACACACACACACACAGTGATAGTGAGAGAGAGAAATTGAAAACGGGAAAGAAAGATTTAATTAAAAACAGCCAAATCAGCCCTGACATATTTAGCTGGCCCGTGTCTTATGACTGTGGAAAACGTGAAAATGAATAGTCGCACACTTCAAACTAACATGTTGTTAACGTGTGATGATGCGATGATACAGAGATGAACAAAGAACGGCAGGATGGAAATGTAGCGCTGCGTGGTGCCGAGAAGAAAGTGCCACACAGCAGCAACACAAGTCACCTCTCATGACATTTAAAAAACAACACTGACAGTTATAGGCTGAACAAAAACAAGACGGTGCACAGACATCTAAGTCTCCAGCGCCACCTGTTGTCTGACAAAAGACTTGCAGGAGAGTTTTCAGAGAAGCAAAACATATCCAGGTATTGAACCATAATAAATAAATTGCCAGAGGCAGAGGTGATTTATATTACTATAACCATTTATTATCTTTTATATTTAAAAAGACAAATAAAGGATTAGAAATAATCAGTATTATTAAAATTGTAACAAAAAGTATGGTCATCGTATCAAATTGAACAAGTTGTGGTATCGGTCATCCCTAGTCGGTGGTCCTACACTTCATACTATGACGAGGTACCAGTCCAGCATCATTTCTGGACACTGCTGTGTTGGTTAATGGTTTCATGTGCTGTCAAAGTCACATGTGTCAAATCATAGGCTACATAACGGTGTTGCAGTACTTAAGATCAGTCTTGGTCTCAAGACAACCTTTTGAAGGTCTCAGGATCGTCAGCATTTTTATTTGGCCTGATTTTAATCTCAGGCAAAGAGGACTCGAGTTTTATTTATAGGTCATGTCAAGACCACAACTCCAGGGGTATCATTAAACTGCCCCGTGCATTGTCTGGTTTATTTGCCCCCTTCACACATCAACAAATGTAGGAGACAGGAGAAGAAGAAGCTGTGGCTGGGTCAGCCAAATCTTCTATAATAACATCTGGCTACTTAAATCACAAAGAGTTTGCCCAAAAGAAAACACACAGCAGCCTCTAAATCCTGCAATGCAATGCTGACTGAGCGAGCTGGGACCACGCATCAGCCAAAGAGATTTGGCGAGTGTTAGCTACCTGAGTAGGCGAGGTACCCTCTGGTCTTGGTCTTAACATGGTCTCGCCCTGCCTTGGTCTTGTTGTCGACTTGTTGTCTTAGTATTATCTCAGCTTGATACTCTCTGGTCTTAGTCATGACTTGGTTTTGGTTTAGGTGGTCTTAATTACAACACTGCTATGTATGTTAACTTGTAACGTAACTCACGATCTTTTCCTAAAGCAAAGAAGATTTTGTGCCTGAACTTAACTTTAGGTGTGACTGTTTCGCAAAACTACATGGATAACACGAGGGAAAGATCAGAGTCAAACCTGAAAGATGTTGACTGTCGGTATGCGATGGGGTCCAAAATGCCTCCAGGGTCAAAGTAAGATGCTTTGAACACCCAACCTCCCTGCTAAGATATATTAATGTGATTCTATAACATCATGATTTTCAGGTGAGGATATTCTCAACATTTCTTTTTAAATCTTTGGTTCAGGCAGTTGGAATAAAACATCATTTACTTCAAACATACAGAGCAGCAGGAAGTTGATGAAAGACATTTAAGTAAGAAACACATACGGCGGCTTTGCAGAATGCAACTGCATCATTTTCTGCTTCTTATTTGAGTCTCTTGTGTGTGTGTTCAGCAGAGTTATTAATCACAGCACTGCTGTGTAGCTACTACACTTTATCACCCTTCAGCACACCCCGATTCCAGATGTGCCGAGCAGCACGCCGCTGTAACGCCACGCTCGTTCAATTAATTGGTCCATACAGCACAAAGAACAAAATCAGGGATGTGTTTTGCAGCTAACACAACACACAAAAGAGCGTCAAAGTACAGATGGGTTCACTGTTCAGCAGAACAATGATGATGATTTCCACACATTTTATTCATCTTTGACACCTTGTGAGTTTGAGTTTCTCAGCCTCTCCTGAATGAATGAGGCAGATGTCGCTTTAAATCCAAATCACGGTCACTCAATCGCAATGCAGCACATGATGCGCTCAGACACGGACCTCCGACCTCTGAGAAAGCAGAACAGTTTGAGTCACACACAATGCAGATAAGCAGTGAAGGAACTAACAGTCCAAAGCTTGTTTAATAAATCATCAAAGCGGCATCGTCCACAGAAGCCAATATGACTGCTCGGTACAGCGCATAATTCAATACAGTATGAAAATATAGATGCCTGGAGGGTTACATAGAACCACCAGCCTAAATTCAATCTGCTATAATAACAAATGAAAAGTACCACTGTTAAAATGTGCTTGGTACTTTGGCTGCCATCCATCTCGGGTTCAAAGGTGTGTTATACTTGGCAAAGATTATTGGCAAAAAACGGTGTTTGTGTATCGCAAACTGTGGAATCCTTCCGCAACCGTGGGTGGAGAATGGTTCCTCTCCTTCTGGTGATGTAACAGGAAATGAACACAACTTTATAGGTTGATCAACATGTTTTTTTGTTTCATGCAAATTTCATAAGCAGCCAACTTCTCATTTTCCCTGGAATGCTATCTTCGTCCTGCAAGTGTACTAACGGGGCTGGATGTGTGCACTGCCCTCTTCTTCCTCCCCCTTCTTCTTTGATACATAAAGGAAGAAAACAGCACTTCAAAATTAAACCTGACAGCCTTAACAAGTCAGCTAACTTAAGAGACGGCTGTTTTGAGGATATAACTTCAACTGACACACTCACACGTCCCCTGTAAGGCTCTGTAATGCTAAGTCTATCTTGTTCGGTTAACTCCTCTGGATCAGCGCAGTAGACAAAATCAGACATCAGACAAGATAACGTGACCTAACGAGCCCACGGCGATGGTTTATGCAACACGCGGAGGATACAAATATTGATTTCTGCAGGGTGAAAAATGACCTCCACTCAGTGGCCGAATTCAATCCAGTTCTGGAAGTTACATTAACATTCACTCTGGCATCTAATCCGCTGAGGGTTCCTGTTCTATAATTAAAGTAGTCGTTGGCTCACAAATGTGTATATCATGCAAATCGCAGAACCAAATAGAAAAGCAGTCACATTTTATTTCCTCTGGATGTGAAGATAAAAAAACTCAACTTGGTGTTGAATGAATGGAAGAACAAAATAAAAGGTGCCATCAAACTTTCTGCCAGAAACAGCATTTCAGCTTTGACTATACGACCAGCAGACTGTTACTGTTCAATAAAAACTCACTGACACTTAAAGCCCCCAATGAATCAGGATACTATCCATGAATAAGTTTGATTAACAGCTGATCTGCAGAGAAAGAACAGCAATGAACTCTTCAGGCCACAGATAGAAGGAAACAGAAAGGAGAGGATATCTAAAAAAATTTAGTAATACTGTAAATTCTATGCAAAATGTACTATAAATATGCACTGTGAGTACTTTGCATGTTGTCTTTATGGCATGGATGATCACAGAGTAATTAGGTTCTCTGTACTGTACAATCTGTTGTGGATTTTTAATTACAAAGACTCTTTGGTGTGAAGTCACACATCTGTTGTAAGAAAGAAAGAAAGTCACTCGGTCAACTGGTACTATCGCTCTCGTACCAATACAAACCAGGCATGTATATGCACACACACACACACACACACACACACACACACACACACACACACACACACACGCACACACACACACACACACACACACACACACACACACACACACACACACACACACACACACTTGTGTGGGGTCTGAAGTGCTGTGGCTGGATTAACTCTGCTCTTCTCTCATTGGCTGAATCCTCTGGGTGAAAACACACACACATGAAGTATCTTCATTTGAACACAAAGACACATAAATACTTATAAATACAGCACCAAAAAAGATGAGTGTTTGCAACTGGCCATTATTCTGAGATTGCTGTTACCGTATCTGGAGTACATTCACCTTCCACATAAACACTATGTTAAGGACATATTATATTGAATTCAGTGTGCAGATCTCAGGGAAAGCCAAGGCATGAAGTAAAAAAAATCTATTGAGTATACACTGGAAGCAAACACATCATGAAACAAAATAAATTGATATATTTCATCTCTCGTCGTCTTTTTCTGTTTGCTCTCTTTCCCTCGACTCTCATTCTGTGTTTTTATAAGATATGTGATTTCGTCTTTCTCTTTCGTGCTGCTAGGAATGAAAACTGCTGTTAATCTCAGAGCAAGAGGCTCAGTGTTTGCAGACAGGCAGATATACTCATGTATGTGTGCATCTGTCTTGTCCTGCATTTGTGATGTCTGCTTTTTGGGTACTCTTCTGTGTGTATGTACAAACAAGTGCGGTCTAGATTTGTGGATGTCTGATGTGTGTGTGTGTGTGTGTGTGTGTGTGTGTGTGTGTGTGTTTGTGTGTGTCGGGAATCTAGGCCACATCTTCAGATCTCGACACCAAAAGAGCATCACATTAGAATCCCAAAACAGTTCAGCACCCAATAAGGAGCCGAGATGATGACTTTAGCCCGGCCTCGTGCTGTGACATCACCGTGTCAGTCAAACATCAGGGCTGCACTGAAACCTTCATTTGCAGCACACAGAGAATGAAGAAGGTTCACTGATTCGTGTGAAGTAGGACATAACTGAACATGTAAACACATCTGACGGACACGTTGTTGGAGCACGTTCTGCAGGCCTTACCATTTTTATTTTATGTTTTTAATATTAATCTAGCGTTTCTATATGATCGCCTTTATTAAACCAGATAAATCAGTTGAGAACCAATTTACAATGACGACCTGGCCAAGTGGAGGCCTGTCGATACAAGACATTAAAACATAGATACAGCTAGAGCAGGAAGACAATAAAAGACAATCACAGTCTTCAGTATATCGTCGCTGTCCAATGAGAATCACATCTGTCCAAAAATCTTTTTTTTCCAAGAAGATGAAAAATGTTTTTTCCTCAGAATGTAATGAGACACATTTAGCACCAGAAATGAAAATCCATGTTTACACAGTCATCAGTGAAGCGTTAATATTTTAATGGATTTACATGGATTGCATTCAAACAACGTGCGGGTGGTTCCAAGCCTCGACTCCCCCCTGTGACAACTATCAATAGCAAGGCTGTCCTACATGTTTCCACAGAGCACATTAGAATATCCATCCATCTATTGTTCTGTAACCTGTATCCTCATCACGGTAACGGTGGGGCTGGAGCCTATCCCAGCTGACTTTGGGCGAGAGGTGGGGTACAAGTCACCATTCACACCTACGGCCACTTTAGATTACGGGAGAGAACCCACGCAGACACGGGGAGAACATGCAAACTCGTGAGGTTTGAACCAGGAACCTTCTTGCTGTGTGTCGACAGTACTAACCACTGTGCTGCCTTCACATTGGACTAAGCAAAGCTATTTACTATCTTAGATTGAAAACAGCATAATCCAGGTTAATGGCCATCTGACACTGATGAGATCACAGAGCTTGTCGTCTATCCTGGAATCGAAACTCAAAATATTACTCAAAAGTGCCGATACAATATACAGCAACAGAGAACTATGGGCTGAGTTCAAAAAGGCCATATTCAAAGGTAGGCACAGTGATCAGAAACTATCTTTTGTAATGAACTGGAAGGTAAAGGAAGGTGAAGGTGTCGAGTTTTAACGTCTTTTGCAACTCGTTCCAGTCGGCAGCAAACTGGAATGAGTCCTCCTGAAATGGTCTCCTCTCCTCTCCTCTCCTCTCCTCTCCTCTCCTCTCCTCTCCTCTCCTCTTACATAACTCATTAGAGGTAAACAATATGAAGTCTTAATTTAGGTTGGTCATTAGGTTGGGCTCTCCCTACGGAAACATTCCTCCAAACTTATTTCTAAAGCTAAAGCAGGAGGTTTGTATCACAGTAAAAAGTATAAATGATACAGACTCTAATATGGGATGAAAATCTGAATGACCTCCAGCACCTTCCAGTACAGCAGTGCCAACGAGATAAAACAGATTTACAACTTGGCCAGTTACGGTGAAATGTTCTTTTTTCTCAAATCTGTAAACACAAAAACAAACTTCAAACTTTATTCACAAAACCTCTGACTCTTCTGGCAAAATCTAACAATCACCTCAAAACCATTTCATCTGTTTTCAAAACTAAACAGTGCTTTCATATCATGCACACAGCCAGCCAGTGTATGAAGTGACTACTGAGCAGTCATTATACACTACATCAGAAAATACAAAACAGAGTGTTCAGGGTATGTAGATGAAGAGAAAAAAAACAAAATTAAATTGAACAACGTGGCTGAACACAGCACGGAATATATCAGAGACAAGGGATTCCTCCAGCCCCTGATTCCTTCTGTCAGGACAGAGAGCTTTGTCTACATCACAGCAACGTTCTCCCTTTGCCAGGCAACAAACAAAAAAAAAAACCTCTGATGTGCTGGATCTAGTCTTGACAAACCTCCACACTTGTGTCACTACAAGCCAAGTCCATTACCTGTGGGGGATTTTTCCTGGTATATGTTTTCCGGTCACGAGAAAACTCTTCCATTAGAGACAAACATGTATGAACCACTCATGTATCCAGATTCTGTTCGTTTAACATCATTAGAATCAAGTGTTTTGAGTTTTTGTGTGGAAGTGGTGACAGCTCTGGTAGTTAGTTCACATTATTTTTCACGAGTGAGAATGCGTCTAGAGTTTCACCAAAAGAGCGAACGATTCGATAAATGGATTTCGTGCACTGAGCATTTGGTTCAGAGAATGAGGTTTGGTGAAAAACTGCAAACGATTTTCATTTCAAGTATTCAACTCCTCCTGCGGTCCCGCTGGGAGTAGCTGCACAGTAAAAGCAGGGTTAAAGAGGTCTAAGTGAACCATTAAGAGGTGAAGTCACAGTATTCAGATGGGAGAGGAGGAGGCAGGGGGTGATGGAGGCATAATGGACAGAAAAGGGTGAGAGCAAAAAGGAAGTAGAGTCTGAGGAGAGCTGGTGGGTGTGTGTGTGGATATGGAAGTTAAGGAATCCCAAAGCTGCTTGGCTTGGCATTCTTCATTTCTTGATTGCAGAGGGGAAGAGAGGAACAGTATGGGTTTTTTCTCTCAGACACCGTGATACAGCCAAAAACCCAAGAAATATTCATTTGTCCATTCATGATCACCACTATGATTAAGGTTTAAAACTACTTGGTTATACATTGGAAAAATATCGTGATGAATGAATCACTGACAGTCATTAGGAAACAATGGTCTTCTGACCTTGTCTCTACAAGGTTTTGTGGCTCTGCCATGCAATGTCTGCCTACATTACTGACAGACAAATGTCATAAATCACAAGGCCACAAGAGGTCAGGTAAACATCCAAGACCCAGACCTATAGCTCAGAAAAAATGTGACATCCAAGATCCGTTATACGGGTTAGGGTGTGTTAATCCTTTCAAAGAGCTGGGACCAGATCAACCTGACCTCATATTCATACAGCAGACTAGAGAAAAAGGGAGGCTTCTCTTTCAATGCTTGCTTTTTTTTTCAACCAATGGGGACAAAATAATTATCCCAAATAATCACTTGAAGTTTTGAGAAGTTTGAGTTCTTGGCATTTCTTAGAGGATTGTTGTTTTTTAATGCCTCCCAGTTATACTGCAGGGACACAGTATATTGTTGAGGCACATCAAATACAGGCGTAAATGTGTTTTTTTT
This sequence comes from Argyrosomus regius, assembly GCA_946959425.1. Classification (NCBI taxonomy): domain Eukaryota; kingdom Metazoa; phylum Chordata; class Actinopteri; family Sciaenidae; genus Argyrosomus; species Argyrosomus regius. Next base: position 27,977,527 of record OX336885.1, on the reverse strand, counting down.
TTTTATGGTAAAGTGTTTTTTAAAGGCACGTTAAAGACAGTGCACAATGAGCTGTTTGACTGGATGCTGTCAGTGCTAAACGATTACATGCACAAGTAAAGAGTGTAGATTTTATCGCTCCAGCAGACGAGATGATTATATTCAAGCATACGCTGATCTAACATGTTTTCCATGATGCAGCGTTCATATTTCAGTATGTTGTACAGTATTAATGTTTGCGGATGTGTTGTATGGCTTCCACTGTTTACATCCTTACAGCTCAAAGCACTTTGAGTTTTTGTCCATTAAGTGTCTGAATAGCAAAGACTTAAGATCCTATTCCTACATGTTGACGTACTTTGACCCTTACTTTCCTATTCTGAGATGAAAATCCTTCTTATAGACATCTTAATGACATAAACATTTTCTATTACAGTACATGTTTCATGTTGAACTGAATTTGCCTGCATGGATGACTAAAATAAGATGCAGATGCTCTGATGTTTGCCAGTGTGTTCTTTATTGATCCTCATCTCTGCCTGAGACTTGCTGCTTGAGGCCACTAGCATAACACACTCAAATCAACTAGTAATGTGCAGTTGGCAACAGTTCTGACACTTGTAGAGAAATGCTCTCAACTCTCAATGACAATATATAAAAAGACAAAACACAGCAATTTGCTATAATACTTATCTAGTATCTACACATGGTGGGCTTCAAATTCCAAATCAAACAGTCTGTAAAACAAAGCAGCAGAATTAAATCATGCAGACAGAATAAACCACAACAAACAGAGGAGGACAAACACTATATGAGTTACACTGTTGCACAAACATTTAGACAATATGACTAACACAGATGTGCAGGCAAGCAAGTATTACTAAGCAGATATGGAAATATGAATACAAACAGATCTAGACAGACGGATGTAACTTGATTTCTCTCCCTCTTTCAATCAATTCCTTCCTCCTCGTCTGTCTTTTCTATCCTCTTGTTTAACTTCTTCCCTTTAATTTCCTTATCTACTTTCCTCTCTTCTTCTTCACTATTTGTTCCTCTCAGTCCTTCCCCTCCGTATTGTTTGTCTTCCTTCCAATTCCCATTATCCTCCTTCCTTCTCCTTTCCACCCACCCCTAACTCCCCCCTCCATCCTCTTCACATTTCCTTGCCGTTTAATTAAACATCTGATGCAACTGAAAGCAACAGCACCCACTGCTGCTTCATTCCCACAATACAACAAAAAGACCACCAACACTCCCTGGACCTGTAATGCCACAGAAAGAAGGCGGCAGCTGCTTTGTTGTTCCCACAGCGGGCAGTGTGCAATAACACTATAATTCATATTTTAACTTTCCCGCTGCGTCTGAGACTGTTTTCCTCCGAGTGGAGCTGCATAAACAGAGCTGAGGGACTTCAGCCACCCCCACCGCACGGCAATTTAAAAAAACATATTATCTCATAAGTGAAATTTGGCATGCAGAGAGGGTTTGCAATAGAAGCACAGAAATAAATAAAGCATAAGACACGATATGCAGGATCTCATATAAATTATGAACACATAATAATGTGGTGGTGCTGGTAGTCCATGATCTCCACCCGAACAGCACTCCATTTCAGTGATATTTCAGGCTGACCGTGGATGAATCTTGGATGGATCGTAGATGGAGCTGATGGTATTTGACCCATTTCGGATGTATCACCCACATCTGGACTTGCAAGTTCTGTTACACTTCAACTTTTGTTCCTCAGCTTTTCCTTTCTATCAGTTATGATACCGCTGTACTCCCCACAGTATAGCTGAAATCTCAGAAGCACATTTACTTAAAAATAGGCCCAAGGGGGCAAGAACAAGAGCAACACAACCAGTGAGAACAGTCATAAACAAAACCCCAGGTTGGCAAGTCTTACTCAGTCTGCTGTACACATCCACCAGTTTATTCATTAAATTTTGACCTTGCTGTTACTACTTTGCAATATAGTATTATTTAAGTTTTATTAGATAACCCGGTTCAACTGCTAGATTGTTTACATACTTGTTTCATCTTCTGCTCACATTTTTTTTTGCCCTGTTGAACTTTTGTTTGTTGGCAATATTGTTGGTTCCCAGAAACCGGCATTACTTCTGTAAATACAATGTTATTAAAACCTAAAATGAAACAGCAGCAGCAGGTTGCGGTAAACCAGTTTTCTTTTAAGCATGGTTAATTTGTTTTCCAGCCATACATCTATACATTTTCTCTGACCACTTATCCTTGTCAGGGTTGCTTGGGGTTGGAGTCTGGTTAATTTGTTTTGAAAGCCTTAAAACAGCCGCTGATTCTCTTTTTCTGAGAAGAAACATAGAAGCTGAGTTAAAAACAACAGAAAACAATTAACCAATGGACAAACAGAGAGCTGGTATTGTACTACTGTGAAAAGTCTGAAGAAAGGGGTTGTGATGGATGTGTGACCAAGACCAGAGATGAAAGTTTCCCTAAAGTTATGTTAAAAAGGTAAAAAAGGTACTGTTGGGGTTCTAAAATTCCATCTCACAAGCTTTTACAGACATCTGAACCAAAACAGAGAAAAGGGACGTGCCAGTTGCGGCCACTGTGGACACTTCACTACTTTTAAAACCATATTTCAAGAGTTTGACTTTTTCACCAAAAGCTGCAATAAAAGTCAACTTCTTCTTGTGTTGTGTTCAGCACTCTGTGTAACAGTGTGTCCTTTCCACTAAAAAACAACCAGATAAAGAAATCAAAGAGAGACTCCCAGTGGATGCACAGCCTGTAACGGCAGGCTTCCACATGAGAGGAACCGCTGGAGGGCAATTTCCCTAAATTTGACAGCACACATGGTGAGCCATCCAACTCCAACTTCAGCATAATCTTCCTCTTAAGTTTCATAATTTGTATGGAGAATGAATCCATGCAATTTGTACCAACCGCTTGCCATTCAAATCATGATGGAAAAGGGAGATGAAGAGAGAGAAGGACGGAGTTTTTTAATTTTTCACCTCCCACGCTCCTTGAGAAAGAGAAATGAAAAGAAAATGACTTCTGTTCCAACAAAATAATGAATAGTAGTACAATTTAACTAAACAGTGCTTCTTTTTAAGAGCTGTCAGTAATTCAATTCATTTGGGTGGCGAAATGATGAAACACTTTTAGATCCTGGATTCACATTTTAAAGTTAATCAATGATTCACGTTTCTTTTCCCTGAAAGAACTCTTCAAGTTGGTGCTTCGAGACTGGAACATATTTTATTTGACAAAACTGAATTCTCTGTTAAGTGGAAATCTTAAAGATGTAATGCTCTGACTTTAAAACCATGACAGATTCATGTCAGGAGACTGCCTATTTCATATTGCACTTTGTATCCTGGTTTATTGCCTCCAATATTCTTCTGAAGTCAACCCAACAGTCAAAATGTTGAAATTCATGTCCAACCCTGGAAGCAATGAAGAACTGATGAACTATAAATGGGCAGGAAAATGATCTTCACCGGGATGTGACCTGGCCTAGATCAGAGGTTGAAGATTCTTGACTGAACAGTCAACAAACTTTTTGTTGCCACAATCATGGGCGAAGTAAAATGGGACCATAGTTTACTTTACTGTTTTTACTTTACCAAAAGCACGTAATGTTCGGTGATTTTGGCAGATCACTGCCATCGCTTGCAAGTTGGAAGCAGGAAAAGCGTCATTGCTGGACCGGGAGGTGAAAAGAAGTTGCCTGTGACGTAAACTGTAATAGGAATTGCCATATCAGACTGGCATAAAAGAAAGAACAAAATAGATATTAATTATAAAGTAAGACAAAGCACCTTTTAAGGAATCTTGTTTTAATTTTCTATTGAACATAAATCAGTTAAACTGCTGCGATGGTGACTGGATGCACTTCTACAGACGCCTTGGACTGATCTGAGCACAATTCTGCAAAAGCGATGCCTGTGATTCATAAAATCTGAGAACTAGGACAGAGGAAAATTAGATTTTGAATATCATAATAATAGCTATAATAAGTTGGTAGGAATAAGCATCTTCCCCTCTATACTGAGACTGTTGGTATTTTGTTGTGTGGCTGCGAGACAAAGACTGAGTGACACATGGCAAGAATGCTGAGGCACACAGTGACAGTGACACATGAAGGCATGTGTTTGAATAAACCTCCTGCAGTCATTTTACCCACCTTTTTATGTTTTATTAATGCGGCTCTTGAAATCTGTAACTTACAGTATAAAGTCAGACGGCTCATTTTAAATTCATGCTGCAGTACTTATTTATATTGCCTCACTTTGATCACTGTCTGGCACTGTTTACAGACTTGTTCCAGTGAAACAGTCCTGTACGGGATGAAACAACACATACAGGATATCTAAAACTTTTGGGTCTCTTAATCCTTCACAGTGAGGTGAATCACTTACAAGCAGTAACAGTAACATCACATCTTACCCAATAACTTTTCACACGCTTGCTTCCAAAACAAAACAGTTCAATGAATTCAACAGTTAAAATATATTAGTGGTTGCTAATAACCTGATCACTTGGATACTAAAATAATGATGCAAAGTCACCGGTGTTAACAAGAACTTTTTCTTTTACGAACAGAAAAAACTGAGACATGACTGAGCTCTGCACGTCCTCACAGAAGTCATGTCATTCTGCAACTTTCAGAAGCTTCATGCATTGATTTTTTTTTTTTTTGAGCTCATAAAAGATTTACGCACAGCTCAAAAAAATAACAACTTTTCAACTTTCCTACGCTTGAAAAATCTGCTTACCTACTGGGGAAATGTGAATCTGTCCCTTTTGTGTGGGAGATCAGTTCCGTTATTGCAATTTCCACTATACAAGCTATACAATAACTGCTAGTCACAGGTCTGTGAATGCAGACTGCATTGGATTTATTATATTTTTCTTAAGCAACACATACATTTCTCAGAGGATATACATAAATATCCTCGCCTTGTCACCTGCTCACCAACTTTCACAAAAGATGCAAAGTTGTTGCCATTCCCAAACCCCCCAAAAAAAACACAGTGTCAGTGCAACTTTTATAAATAAATCCGACCTAAATAAAAACAGTACAAGTGAAATAATAAAATATGGGCTTCGATCCATATGAGAAAGTCGAGAGTGATGCAAGAAGCAAGAACTTGCCTTAACACTGACAGCACAAGCAGATGCAAAGGCTCTAAGAGAACACATGATATTTCTTATACTCCAAATAGCATCAAGAAAAAAGAGACAAAGAGAAAGAGAGGGAGAGGTTTTTTATTATTATTTAATTTACTCTTGCCCCCCCTGTAGATCAAGGTTTGAACAGAAAGTAGACGTTTCCGAATCCAGCACTTCCTGCTGTCTCCTCTGCTGCCCTGCTGATCTCTGTCTTTGAAACACTCTATGTTTCATGTATTCATAGGTGCGTCTGTGTCTGCGTCCTGTGTGCATGTCTGTGCATTGGAGTACATGGACAGTGTTGGACATGGACATCGAAAGTGTTACAGTATCACTGTATACTGGTGTCTAAATCTTCCAATTGTCTGACTTGTCAAGCTGCCAGGTAGTTCAAAGTGAGGATGGACAGCTTGCCGAGATGATTGATAGGGGGTGGAGAGATCCAGACAAATTGAGACAGGGTGAGGGTAGAACTCAAGGTGAAAAGGTGCACACTAACATAATTCTATCAGGCGATTTCTAAAAGTTGATTAAACTGATTTGATCAGGATTTGAGGGCACTGAGGGCACACACAGAACACCGTCGCCTCACAGCAAGAAGGTTCAGTTCGGTTCAGTTCTCTTTCTGTGTGGAGTCCCCGTGTCTGTGCGGGTTCTTTCTAACTGCTCTGGCTTACACCCACAGTCCAAAGACATGAAGGTTAATTAGTTAATTGTTGACTCTGAATTGCCCGTAGGTGTGAATGTGAGCATGAATGGTTGCTATCTGTCAGCTCTGTGATGAACTGGCAATGCTCAGTGCCAGCTGGGATAGGCTCTAGCCCCCGCGCAAACCCTGATAAGGATAAGCGGATACAGAAGATGGATGGATGTTTTGAAGCATAGAAAAGCTGCAGTTGAAAGTTTTTGGTCTGTTTTAACCACGGCAACCCTAAATTAATATCTTGAAGTAACCAAACCTTCACAGTTTAGTCCGCAAGATTATTGAAAAGATTTAACAGCCTTTGGAAAACAAATTATTTATGACAATATGCATATTTTTATAGCCTGGACATTCAGAGAAGAGCACATTGAACAACTGAGAAAAAGGAGAGGATCCTGAACAGCTGCCAAATGGACTGCATTTGTAAAGCAATTTTCAGCTTCAGTACAAAAAGCTTTACATTGCCTCCATGCGCACATAACACTTAGACACTTATACGCCAAACTCGCTGGCCTACTCATGTAGAATAATTTGGAATTCAGTTTTTTGCTCAAGGACACTTTGGACAGGAGGAGCTCTCCCATCCGATCCCCAGGTAGACGATGGTCAGCGCCACATTGGCAACAAGGATTGCAAACCCTGCAGAGAGACCTAGAGGAGAGCCAACTTTGTATGAGGTGAACGATGCACTGTCCAGATGGACTGTTTTATAAAATGTTATAAAAGAAAAACACGAGACAACTGTCACTGTTGGTCTGACTGCCTGTCACACCCAAACCATACTGTAGCTTTTAAGCAGTTCTCATCTGAATTATTCTGGAAAGCACTGACAATCAAGAAAGTGTTGTTGCAGAGCCAGATTTTGCAACGGGCAACCAACTGACTTACCATCAAGACGACTCTATTTATTCCAACTCTTATCTACAGCAGCACCTCCCCTCTCTGTCACTATAGGCAGCCATGCATGGCTCAACTCCATCAGCTCCTGCACAGGAGGTGAAATGAATTGACCTTTCCAGTCAGATGTTTCAGATGAGAAGCAAATTGCCAATTTTACTGACACATCAAATGAGAGAGGTCAGACTCTATTAAGGAAAGCAGATGGCGGATCTCCAATCTCCCAAATTGTGCAAACAACAAATAATGTGTTCTCTTGTGGAAAGGTGTTTTTAAAAACACCCAAAAGGTGTTACTAAAGCAGCAGAGTGAATTACAGGCGTCAGACCTACTCCCCAAATGTTTTCAGTGATATGACGCTTCCAGGTATTGATCAAATGTGGTCCGGTTGTTAATTTGTCATGCCTGCGGGAGTCACTGGGTAGTGGTGCACGGCTTGCTTATCTCGATTCTATCATGTGTGCCTGCCAGCCAATCGACCTCTTGACCCAGACGTTTCTGAGTGGAAGCAAATTGCCAATTTTCTTGTCAGAGCCTGCTGAGTTGGCTTGACTTGTTATAAGTAGATAGCTGCTCTCTCTCTCTCCCTGCGAGCTGCCCGCAATCACTGTTCAACCTCCACAGTGTGTTTCAGCCCTGTCAAGTAAGTGGTCATTCTGTCAGACAGCTAACAGTTTAACGTAAGTGTTTAATCAAAGGAGAATGCAAACATCGAGCAGAGTTAAAGCCACTGCTGATATTGATTATATAACATCACGCTGAGGCTTGAAGCTTAAAAAAAGCAGATTTAATTTTACAGCATCAGATAGATACATTCTGATTATTTTCTTAATTATTTGATAGGATAGTTATCTCATTAAATCAGCGCCAAAGTTATTATCATATATTTTCATTTTCCATTCATTTAATTCCTATTTTTGTCATTGCCCTTTTCCCCTTATACAGTAATTATCTTTGTAATACAATAATTAATTCAAAACTAATTTAAAACTTGGCAGTGATGGCATTGCTGTGGAAGACAATGATCCAAAACCAATGTTCTGTTTGGAGTTGTTCTATGATATACAGTATGTATGAACTTAAAAAAGTTAGCTCCAACACGTTCTCATCCCAGGTCATCAAATACAAACAATCCTTTGTCTAGCCCTTTCAACACATAGGGAACATTACCATAAAATGGTCAGTTTGGTCACATTTATGTAATAAAACTACTTGGTTAGGGCTTAGGAAAGAGCATGACCTGGGCTTATGTGCAATACTGTGGCACAAGTGAAAATGTGAGTTGCGTAAGCATATGCAACTTTTGGTTGCATATCTATCAGTGACAATGCTGTGTTTGTACCAACCTTCAAATGTTGACCGTGTTGGTCTTTTACTCTAAGTAACCTGATGTGGATGGGTTACATTGGAGTCCATGTACGCCTGACCTCAAAAGGGACGCTAAAGGGTAACTTGTGTTTCTGCATGACATAACATCAGTATTTAAAACCCTGAGAATAAAAACAGGCGTGTTAGTTCCCGGTCACAACATGTGACAACATTCATTAATGCATCCTTGTTAAGCTACTTATGCTCTTGGTCACTAACTAGGACAAAAGCATTCTCAGTACCCTTTGCACTTTGGGTGCAAAGTTCTCATTCATCATAAGAACTTTGCATTTGGCTACAAACACCTACAGTAGTTTAAAGGTTTCTCCCAGCAATCTGTGTTGCAGGTTTCCATTGACTATGCTAAATTCCAACAATCCAGACTTTTAAACAAAAGTCACACAGACTCAAAAGTAGTTTTTTAAGAGTTTTTTAAGACCTGCTTCCCCGTGACATTAGGAATTTGTGACACAAACACATCAGTCTAAGTTTGATGGACTCTCTGACGGATAGACTCATGATGGATGCTCTCTGCTGCAATTTGCCTCCTCTGGAGTTCAGAGTGAAATCATTCCTCATCCCCCATACTGAGGAAGTATTTCACGTCAAGGTGTCTCAAAGTGTCCCTTCAGGAGTTGCCTGCAGGGAGGCTGGTTGTATAGATGTCAGCATTTGTCTCTGCACTCATACTAAAACCTTGTCATTTGGAGTTGTTTTACTGTAGTTGATTTATATTTTAGCCTCACTCCTGAGGACCACGACTGAGACACCATTCCCCAAATACTACATAACTGCTACAGTTTTGTTTTGTCTGGAATGACCTCCCTTAATCAAAAGTAGAGAAATCAAGCGTTATCAGATGAAGCTTTGCAGAGGTACAATAAATAATACTCAACTTTTTGGGGAGCTAATTCTCATGGCACTAAGGGTTGCTGTGGGGTCAAGAACTTGGGTGGTTATAATACTGATTCAGGTCAAGCTGGATAACAAATGAAACAAGCTGAAGCAAACCACTATAGTAATCTCTAAACAGGTCAGGAAGCTAGAATGGACCTCAGCCAACACAACATAGTTACAGTTTCCTACAGTACGGGTTCTGAATTAAATCGAGTGCAGAACTGGGATGATTTTCACTTTCTACAGTCACCAAAATGAGATGCAGTTGCAAAACACACAGAAAAGGAATTTTTGTGAGATCAATTGCACTGCACGGAGGAGATGGGAATATGTGAATCAGTGGGGTGAGAGAGATTTGAGGTAGAGTATGTCTTGCTTAGATGAGTTATGGTAGATAACTGTACCAGGGAGAAACAAGACAGACAAGACAGAGTTCTCAAATGGCGAAACTCTGCTTATGAGATTTGGACTTCTATATGGAGACAATTTGATTTATATAAGCAGAAACCTCTCTGGGCCAGTGTCAGCAGTGTCAGACAGTTTGGAGGCATCAGGTCATCCATCATATATGACAAAACATGTAGTTTCTCATTGTACATTGTCTAACACTACGTATTATCTGATCCTGGAGCTCTATCAGCGGGATGACACCATTTGTCAGTGCCTTCCAAAACCATTACAAATGACCGTTTTACAAACACTATTCATATGACTGTTCTGATCTGCCAACACTGCAATTAAGGTGTGATTTTTAAATACGTCTTCGTTGAGGTCTTACTCTTAGTACTGCAATGCAAACAGGAGTCTCCAATATTAAGGTCACATATCTTGTTTCAACCTTTACCATGCTCTACTGATAACAATGTCACACAATTCCTGCCTTACTGCACCTCGCAGATAACAGCGATTATTCACACAGGTAATCGTATAGAGAACTGAACCTGGAAAGCACAAAGCACTAACCACTCCCAACAAGGACATCTTGTTTGTCCTAAATTGCCACCAAAATATGGATGGAAGTAAATGAGGCCTGTAATTGCTAACACTTGTTTAGGACGCTGTGAGACATCAACTGAGACATAAAATTTGACATGTTTTTTGTTTTTTTGTTTTTTGAAAACATTAACTAATGATCAACACTAAACTGATGACAGAATGATCTTCTTAAATAAGATGCCCAGAACAAAATAGTAAAGTACCTGCAGATAATAGCCCAACAACAGTATTTGTGGTATATAAAAGATACGTGTCCATGTTTTGTTACTTTTGAAGTAATAATGTCGTTTTCTCTCCTGTATTTATGATTTAAGAGCAGGTTAGCTCCTATTTTTTGTTCCTTACTTTCCTTTTTTCATCTGTGAAACAAGGTTTTTTGTTGTTGTTTTCTCAGGATCATGTGTTTGTGTTTTGTGTGTTTTCATACTTATTTTACTTACTTTAGTTTTAATTTTTCCATGCACAAAGTATCTGTGTTAGCAGGTTATATAACTGTCATGTCTTTCTTTTGGCTAGAAACATATTTTAATCAGCTTTTAAAACTCCTGGAAGTAAACACGATTCTTTTTCTCCATCTGTTTCAAAGATGAAAAATTAAATTAATTATTTTATGTTAAACAAAAGTACATATTTCTTGTTATAGTACAATTCACCCTGTGTTTTCTTCAAGCAACAAACAGAGTAGCAACAGTAGCAGCCGTGGCTGATAAATGACACATGGAGCTTCAGTCAGTGATAGCAGGTTAGAAGGTTCTAGCACTGAAAGAAGAGAGAAGGAATGAAACATCCACCCACACACGACTGTAGTATCACCCAGAGAGAGATTGAGGGCAAAATATATGAGGGTGACAGAGACAGTAAAGGTAGTAGCAGAGCGACAGGAGGGAGAGAAAGAGAAGACCAAAGGAGCGAGATAGAAAGAGGACTGGGGGTGGAGAGATGAGAGCGAAAAGAAAAGGAGGATTTAACACCTAAATTTAGCTGCTAAATGTGTCTCATGAGCGCATACACAGACAAACACAGTGGCCATAACATCTGATATTCAGGGTTGAATACCAGACAGATTTTCCTATTTTAAAGCCACTGAGGCATTTCTCATCATATCCACAAGACGTGATGCATCGCTCCTATCATTGTGTTTGAACTGTAGAAACCTGGTGTGGATGTTCTGGAAAGAAACACACACTATGCCAGAAGATCAGGAGACACTAAAGAATGAACTCTAATCACAAACACTGGATGGAAAGTGATGACCTTGCTATTTTCTTTTGCATCCATAATTCAACAGAGATTTCTTTCTATGCTCACAAAATGTTGCCAGACGTTGCAACAAATGAGCTTCATTTCCTCATTGTCTGAGAAATTACCATATTCTCACGTAGGTTAAATGATGTGAGTTTGCTCACGAGCAACAATACCATGAAAGACTCAGACTTCACAAGTTATCAGTGTCTGCTAGGTAAAGTTATAAATTTAAGGCTTGAGGTAAAGCGTCATGTCAAACCAGAAAATATTGACCACAAGGAACAAAAGGATGATATTTAAACATAAATGAACACACAGAATATATGAGGTTGTCTGTATCTACATAACCGCTGTCATCTCACACTGTGCTATTTTCTGACTGAAAAGATAACATGGTCAGTCTAATTTCAGATGTGAGATAAGTAAGAACATATGATGAGCTTTGTTGATCCCCGAGGCAAAACTGGGTCATTCCAGCTGCAAATAATAGCCCTTGAAAATAAATAAACTAAAATATGTATAAAACTAAAGATGCAGCGCCCCGACCACAGTAATAAATGTGTCCTGTTACTGAATGTCAAGTAACTGGTATTTCTGTGATTTAGCGCCCCGAGTTTTAAAGTTCAATACCGATGTTGCAAATATGGACAGTTGGCCATGTGCCTTTTGTTATGATTATTTTACTTATGATAAAAACTAGTGAGTCCACGACAACACAAGACATAGCAGCCAGCTAATATTATTAACAGCTAGGCATCTGTTTTTCACACTTTTATTTTCATGCAATCTTTCCAGGTCGTTTCCTCCTTTTCTCTTCCTAACCCCATCCATCAACATCCTCTTCGCCTCTGCCATTATGTCCATAGAAGCCGCTGAGCCCGGTTACATTACACCAACCAGGCAAAAGTCCAGGCACCACATCCCACACCCTGAAAACAGGCCAGAAAACCTCCTCTTCCCGGTCATCCAATCCGCCGGTGGTACAAACACTACCACTCACGGTCTGGCCAGCCCGGCTAACAAACTGAGCTAACATTGACTAAAGGCAGCTACACTTTGCAGCAGTTTGCTTTATTGTCCATCAGGAAACTCTGAAAATCACAGAAAGTTGATGGCGAATGGTCTTTCACTTAATTTCTTCAATATCTTCAGGAATGTCTGACAAAATGCACTCTGACCATTTGTTGATTGGAGCACATTAGTGCTTCAATATATTAATTTTGTTCTACCGAACAATACTGAATTAATAAAGCACCAATATGTGATTGAGAAAAAAATGATAAAAACAAACTCCAACTGTTGCCACTGAGGACATTTCTCCTGCCTGTTTTTGAAACACTACACTTCACTTTCTCTTTCCCCCTTTTGTATGTGTATGTGTCAATTGCAGCCTATGCCAGTCTATGTGTATGTGTATCATGTTTTATGTGCATGTATGTACTGCAGTAAAAAGACACTCATGCATTATCAAAAAGTCAGTGTTCAAAGAGCAAAATCACTGTCACTGTGCTGATTCTATTTGAAAGGAAAATCTTTTATCTAACCTTCCAACCAACAATGGAAAATAACTGACTAACTTTTGATCCGCAGTAGATTTAGAATCAAATACTGACCCTCTTTCTGCTGGTTTTCAGAGACTGGGATTAATGTTAGATCTGCACTTAAGCAGCTAAGTCAAATTGGCATCTGCTGCTGTGGTTTGTAGTCTTGTGACCCACACTTTAGTGCCTTTGTTCATCTGTGATGTGCAAACATCTATAAGTAAAAGTGTGCATCCTTCTCATAGATTAGTTATACAGTTGTAGGCCACCTCACAGCATCTCTCCTGCCAGGCTGCTGACATCTCTGTCAGCCAAACTCTCACACTCACACCGGGCGGCAGTAGAGGAGGATGTACCAGTGTCTGGTTCAAAAGTACTTTACTAACGTTCAACACTGAGAGCTGAGAGTGCCGGAGCAGCCAACAGACACGATTACGCTGACCTGCCTCCCACTTCCCTCTGTTTCCATCACCTTTCTCTATTTTCACAAAGGTTAGTTTTGTAATTTGGTAACTTCGAGACCTGACTCAGTTTGTAAAGCTTACTGCTGTGCTTTTCCTCCTGCACTGCTTTGTGTATAATGACAGCTGAATGGGATTTTTCCATTAGTTTCTGCTACTGTATAGCTGCCGTTAGCTCAGTTTTTTAGCTGGGCTGCCTAGACTGTGAGCGCAGAGCACTAGAAGAGTGTTAGTGTTTGTACCACAGGCATTTTGGACCACTGGGAAGAGGAAGTTTTCAGGCCCAGGATGCAGGCCAAGGCTAAAGGGTTGCGATGTTGGTGTCATGCTAGAACAGGAGCTGGCAGAGCAACCGGGCTTAGCAGCCTCTATGGACTTAACGTCAAAGGCAAAAGGCAGAAAGTGACGTTGGCAGAGGAAGCTAAGGAAATGAGAGTGACCGAGCAAGAAGACAATTTGAGTTTTTTACCCTGTAGTGTCTCGGCTTAAGCAACGAGTACAATGTCAACTGTTATGAAACCTGTGTAGACAACTGTATTGATTAAAATAGCCTTCATGCTTCAGGAGCCCCAGGACATCATATTTAACTAATACAAGTTTAATATGTTTTTCAGAAAGAAAATCAAGTGTATTTTTGTTTACTGAACTGCAGCTACTGCGGTCACACAATCCAATTATAAATAATTGGCATATGCCTAAAGGTAAATGCTAAAACAGTGTTACAGAAAGGACAAGTTTAGAAAAGTGAAAAAGTCAGCAAGCTAACTTCACAGCACTAAAGCTACTAAGCTACTGATCGTACCAGACTAAGTAAGACTGTGCAGACAAATAGATCATGATGTTTATATTTATTTCAGGCAGTGTGCTATGGTGGCTATCAGCATGATGTTATTTACCCACTTAGAGCAGGTTTCTAATGTCACATTTCATTACCTTGCCTTGTTGGGTGCCTTCTCTTTGCTGTGATCTGTTTTTTCTTTACTGACATATTCAATTATCTCCCATCTCTGTTGCTCTTTTGATGCTGATGTAGCCGTTTAGCTAGCTGTGGAGGTCGTTCAACCTCTTCAGCCTTTGTGAGCAGCTTTTAACAGGCTGATTTTATTTTTTTTTCTCCCCCCATCAGCAGTACATTTGATGTGCTACCACTCATTTTTCCAGTCAACGGGTCTTTCACCCACTTCAGTTGCTGTAAACAAGCCAGGGACCTAACTCCACAGTGGCAGCGACAGCACATTCATCCCTAAACTCACCTGCCAGAATCATTATTTTTTAACAATTGATAAGACAGTTAAAATGGAAATGGACTCTGAAATGGCAGTTGTTTGCTGCCAATGTGGCCATTAGAGCAGGAAAACGCAGCAGCCACTGCCAAATGTTCATAGGCGTTTGTCTTGTGGTTAAAAATAATTTCTTATAGTCACTGGAAGTTGGCTCCTGCTGTTTTCGAGATATATTTTTATCAGCCTAAAGCCTTTAGAATTTTTGCATTTAAATCTGTGAGAAAGTGAAACACCTTTCTCCAACCACAAACAGATCGTATGGAGGGAGAGAAAAAAGTTTGTAGGAAGTTATAGTGTGATGATTGGTGGAAGCAAGCAGACCAACGTTACTTTAGCCACGATCATCTTCAGCTTTTCAGCAGAATAAAGTGTTACTTTGACACATTTTATTTAGTCTCTTATACTTTCTTAAGGTTAACCCCTGGATCCCAGGCTTCTGTGACGATGCAACCGCAACAATGTTTTGGCCCGTACTCCACACAGCTTCATATCCAACCAGGAGTCTTCCAGAAGCATTTTGCCTGCCTTCATTAACTCGCTCAGATATGGTGATTTCTCCTTGGTCTATGTGCTTCTATTATAAGTAAGTAGGCCATGAGTTAGGTCTGTTTTTATGATCTTGAGTCTGCACTGGGTGTTTTATATTGAAAATTGGCTGGATTTTGTATTAGGTCTCTGTGTCTGACTTCCGTCCATCAAAAGTACAATAGTCAGGTATTCTCTACGGAGCAGAGAGGAGAGCCTTCAAAAACATTCACACACAGAACGTTCGTGATGAGTTCCGGTGGCTATGGTGCGGCCGAAACGTGCCACAGCTCTGCCCAGTGGGATTGAGCCATAAATAGTAAAGGCAAACAGAGAACTGCATACTGTTTGCACCTCAACCTCATGCAAGAAGCTCAGGCTAATCCAACTGCTCTATATAGGAAACCACTGAAGTGAGAATTGTCTATGTTCAAACTCAAAATCACTTGAAAAATGTCTATGTCGTCTCAAGGGGACAGTGTATTCTTCTGCAGTCAGAATTTGTGATTTAAGCTGAACCAAATGGAAGCTTTTCTATTTTACTCTGTGCTGTTCTTGATACGCTGCAGGAGATCTTAGAGGTTAAGTGAAAAGGTCACAAAGTGCCAGGTAATGCCTTTCTGTAGCACCCTGAACATGCTTAAACTCTGAAATGCACTGTGGGGGTTTGTTTATCCACACTCCAGTAAAGGTGAAAGTTTGACTGTTGGAGCAGCATTCAGCTGTCGGCTGATGGTAATTTCCCACCTCGATCACATTTCTAGTTTGCATTACTGTATGTGCGCAGGGCTGCTGCAGGATTTCAGCTGGAGTTTCACTGTGGAACTGATCATTTCAGTGTGTGAGGCACAATTATAAGATGCAGATTTGAGACGATAATTGGCTCTCATGGAAATAATGCAGAGGAGCTTTGGGATGTATTTATGTCGCAGAACACAAATGCACAAACAAAGTCTGAAAGGGTTTGACGGTATCAATAAGCTTTGGAGGACAGCTCAAACACTACTTTCACAGTCTCTCACAAACACTTACCTGAGCTTCTATCATAATCGTTGTACTTTTACCACATTTTGTTTCGTGTTCTATTTTTGCCACCAGAATTTCACACATCTGCTTTAAGTTTTAAGAGTTTTGAAATTACAGTTCATTTCATGATTCACCCCAAAATTTGATTTCAGATCCCTGTTCTTCCTTTGTTTGAATATATATATATATATATATATATCCATCAAATTTAAAATGCAGTGTCAGTAGAGGAAGTGAGATGTTTTCGGCTAGTTAACATCGTGTTTCTGTACTTTAGTGCTCTGCTTTCTGTGCATATGTCGGCATGCGGACTGGACTGACTTATTGTGACTGTTTTCCTCTGATTGCATGTGCACTTTGCTTTCTACCTTTTGCATTACCCAGGCTTTCAAGTTCAAGCTATTCACCTGAGGTAAATTTGAATTTTTTGCTGCAGGGCACATCCACTGTGCTTTTTCAGATTTAGCACAGGATGACGGTCGGTAGGTTTATTGCTATTTACTTGTAGCACGGAGCCATTTTGGCAAGAAACGATCACGATTTGAGAGATGTATAATGGCACGTCGTGGTCTTCTTATTTTTCAGTATTCCATAATTTTCTTGTATTTCACTCTAGCAAGGAATTCCCCATAAAACCCTTCCACACAGTCACATGCACACACACACATACATTGTTCAGAGACATTAGACTAAGTGTGTCATGCTTTTCTCCTCTCAGATTACTGCAGTTTGTGTCTATTAGTTGACAACCACAATTTAATGATGGTGCTTTCATACCAGCTGTATTCTGATCCAGGAACTGGAAAATTAATATATAATCCAAAACCAGTCTCAGACCAAGAAACCATACTTGAGTCTATCTGTACAAGGTGCACAGAAATAGTTACAGTCCAAATGTGTTGTTTTCAGTTAAATTGCAACCTGAACACCAAAGTTTCAGTGGCACTATTATCTAAAAAAATGGAGCAATAAAACACCTCACTCATGTATGAGCACAATATAGCTTTCATGGCCAACTTAATGACCCATAACATTTTTGATGAGGTGCAATAGTCCTTGTTTTCCACTTCTTTGCAGCACATGCACTTTTTGCTTTCCTAACTATTACTGGTGTGGCTCCGACTGCCAATTCACAGACACCATTTTCCTACAATGTTCAAAGGCCCTAACCCTCTGGTTGATTTACCCTGATATTCTTATTATTTGTTTTATTAATCTTACTCCTCATGCCAAATCTAACCAACCCAACCAACAAAAGTAATGATAACCAGCCAGTCATAGACAAAGAAGAACAGCTTGTGCATTTGCTAGAAATTGGCCTCTTGGCAACAGTAGAAGTAGTATGGACAAGTCACATTTGAGTAGGCTTTAGTTGCAACAGTCCAAGGCGGACCGCATTGGTTGAAAAGCACAATGTTTCAGCTTTTTCTTTTTGAAAGTTATCTACAGAAGAAGTCTCTGCCAGGATATCCAATTTTCAAATATATGCTGCCTACACCAGAAGCTCAGGAACATCAGCCATTGCCTGCAGAGGCTAAATCATTGTCCAATAACAGCTGATGGGCTCTGAAATAGAATATTGAGCATCTGCCAATACCGAGTTCTGATCCAATACTTGTATTTTCCTAGCTATTACAGGTACACTGTGCACAGTGCATACTTCAAGTACAATAATCCAGTGTATATGCTTGGCAACTGAATAGCATTCCATTAAGCAAAAAGGACATTGCCTGCATCCAAACATTTATGATCTGTTGCTGTGAGATGCACAAGATAAAAGCCTCCAGCAAATGGCATGTGTCACGAGAAGAACATCGTCCATTGTGCTGGAACAGAGGATTTATATCAGGATTTTTTGCCTTGATATGCTTGTGTTCCCTCTTGTTTACAAAGTGACCTTTCCCCCGCCTGCAGTGTAATATTTGGTTCTCTGATGGTTGTTTGATGCTGTTTGAAGTCTGGCGGCTTCAGTTTCTGCTGAGTGATTATAAAGATTGTTTGATGAAAGGATATACGGGAGTAGGAGATGGATATAGGCACACTCACCCTCTCTCAAACATACATTTACTATATTGTATATTCAGTTCCTCTGTATGGTTTCTACCACGCTCACATTCTGGCTCTCTTCACTGTGCTGTTTGTGTACGATCAAAGCGAGTTAAAAAATAAGCCTCAGAAAAAAAATCTGAACTGTCTGTGAAACACTTTCCAAAGTCTTTGAAGAACATGAGGTACCTAACAAACTGTAGCATCAACACTAACCAGCTTAGAGCTAATTAAATGGTAGCACTAACTAATTAAGCCAGATGAATGGCAATACTGCAAATACTGGCAAACAAAACAGCATCGCAGAAAAAAAAATGTGTACATCTTATAAATAATTTATTAACACATCCCAGCAGTGATAGCAAACTTAGTCTGGGCACCATTAGGTCATTGGTTTACCAAAAAAGTCATTGCTGATTCAGAGTTGTTGTATTCAAGTGTTGACCAGCTGGATTACTGGACATCTTAACAACAAAGTTGGTTTATATTTTTTAAATATGTACTGCATGCAAGTGTCTGACCAGTAGTCCGAAATGTCAAATCTGTGATAAACTGGCCAACCGTTCTTGCCAAGCTGGAATAGATTTCCAAGACAAGCTCATAATGACCAACAAGTCTTTATATTTGAACAACAAAGCAGGTAGTCAATTGGCAACTTCTGAAAACGACTCATATAAGCGTTTTTGGTTAAGATCTGATTAAATTAAGAAAATTGGAATTGCTCTGTTAAGGTTGAGAGAACCAGCATCAACGCACATTGTAGGAGACAGCGAAGTACAAAGCCAGGCTGATCTCCAGTGATGAACCCTTTGTACCCCCAACCATCTACCACGACTTCCTCCCTAAGACTTGCTTCTGTAAACTCTGGCCATTTTAAACTGACCAATACTGAGAGAGGGAGGTCAGTTGCGAAGAAAATACATGGATGGTTTGGTCATTTAAATATAGTGCAGGTAGTAGATATACTGAATACATACTTCATACAGACCCTCAAAGTGCGTTTTTTTAGTTTTATCTCCACATAAATCACATCCCCTCTCTGTAAGACCCCCGCCCCTGCACAGACACACACTGTTGTCTGCAAAGCCAACTAAGCAATGTTGCAGTATCTTCCCATCCAACCAAAGCAAAGAACAAACATGAAAATTCAGACTTAATAAGGCGCGCAGGCAGTGCATTCCTGTAGACACAAGAAACATACACACACACACACTCTTTATTTCTCTGGATTTCACACACAGACACAAACACACTCACATTAACACACACACCTGTCCGCTAGTATTAGTCATGACCCAACTTCACACACACACACACACTCTTGAACAAACACGTGGCGGTGCGACCTCTCACCGCTGATGCAGAGGCTAAAACGACAGAGTTCGTCGCACAATGTGTCCGGGCTCTCCAGCTCTCCCGGTCCTCCTCCCCCTCTTCCTCCTCCTCCTTCTCTCCTCTTCTTCCTCGGTGACATCCTCTTCACCATCTTCATCACTCGCTCCACTTTGTCCATCCTGGATGATGGATGGATGACCAATGTCCACGTGTCAGTTGTTCTTTTTTTTTCTTCCTTTCTTTACACCTCCTTCTTTTCTCGCTCTTTGTCTTCCACTTGTTTTCTATATTTGGCTTTTTTTTTTTAATCTATTTTGGGAAATCTGACAACTTTCGCCACTCTACACTTACTTATTTCTCATCTTCTTCTCTTGCAAAGTGGCTCTCTTGCTTTCCCCAAATCCCTCCTCTTCCTCCTACCCCCTCTTCTCTCTCCTTCCTCTCCTTGGTGTGGTCTTCTTTCCTCTACCTTTACAATGCAGCACTTAATTGTTCAGGTTTAGTCCCACAAACACGGCGGCCATACCCGGAATTTTATTCTATCTTCTTCTCTTCTTTTTTTCCTCCCTCTTCTTCAGCTCACAGAAAAATCCGATGAACCAAGCAACGAGAGAAGTGAGACACTGAGGGAAAAGAGAGGAGAGGGAGAAAGGGAGAGGCAGCACATTTACTTCTCCCATCCTCTCTCTCTCTCTCTCTCTCTCTCTCCACTGTGCACCCACCCCTTCTCCTCTCTCCCCCCTCACCACCTCCCACATCAAACCTTCAAAACTCTCAGCCGGTACTTTCAGAGAAAAAGTGGGGGGAGGAAAAATAAATAAAATAACATTAAAAAAAAAAAAAAAGACTCAGTGTGATGCTATTTTTTGGTCTCTTTGCAGTTCTATGCTTCATTATCTCTCTCTCACACACACTTTTTCATTCTGTCAGTTAGCACGCACAAACAAACACACACACAGTTTGTCTCTTTCCACAACAGCGACCACGGCTAACTTCTTCAATCAATCCGTGTCTCCCTCCCTAGCGCTTTCCTTCATTCCTTCCTTTGTTCCCTTCTTCTCTCTTCCCTACATCCCCCCTGGTTATCCCTACATTGCCTCATCTTGCCCACCCTCTCTCTGTCTCTTCACCCCTTCATCTTAGTTGACCATCTCAGTGTCTTAACATCCCTCCTCATCTCTCTGTATATCTTTTTCCCTCCTCTTCCATCCCTCCATCCCTCTGCCTCTTCTCATCTGTTTTTTAATCTCTGTTTCGTGTCTCTCCATAATGAGCTCATCATCTCCTCTGGAGGGGAGGTCACACACACACACACACACACACACACACGCATGCATGCACACATACTGTTTAAGCAGGTAGGCGGGACAACACACACTGTGGACACTTCAGCTTAGTTCTCTCACACACACACTAAAGTATACCATATATACAGCCTTTTGCACTTGCTCACTCACACACACACACACACACACACACACACTGCAGAGCTGATGGTGTGAACCTCAGGTAGCTATAATGAAAACTCACCCGAGGGTGTAGGACACGCTTTTTAATCACTGACCCGAGACGATCCATACAGGCGGCATGATCCCGCAGTGAAGTTTTCACTCTTAGTAAAGTGTGACACCTGACAAAATTGATTGCTGCCACGAAATTAAAAGTCACCCCATGAAGATTATTGAGGGTTCCGAGTTTCCTGAGCCAGCTGCTCTTGAAAATGTCACACTTTGGAGGACGTCATCGTGGGTGAGTTTACAGCATTCATTTACTCTTTAAGGTTATCGAGCTAAGATATTTTCTGAACTGGAATTTCATGTAGACATGAGGTCAGGAAAGACCTCATTCCGGGTGTAGTCTTTACTTGCATCAACAAATAAGTTGCTGAGGGTGGTGGAAAGCCAGGGAGACTGGGATGCTGCATGAGTGCTTGGCTGGTAAAGGCAATGGTTCCCACCAATTTGAGTCTCTTAGAGTGTTCAATCGAATAGTTTTTTTTAGAGGCCTGATAGCATAAAACTGTACAGTACTTCATAACGTTTACAAAATTTGATTCAGCATAATTTTGTTTTCCATTATCTCCTGTCCCAGAAATCCTCTAGCAACCGCTTTGATTCATTTAGAGATCAAACCCCCACGTTGGAAATGATCATTTTTCCCTTATCCGGCATCCACATTGTGCAGAATGCAAAATAGAAATGAGAAAGATTATATTTTCACCTCTATGTACGAGCCATTTCAACATGTGCACAAATATTTGGCCTGCAGGTGGCACTAGGATGGTTTTATGTCAATTCAGGTGGCACTCTACATAGGTAGGGCAGGTACTGCGAGGCACAGGTGTGCCGCCAGAAGAAGAAGGAAGAAGCTAGTTAGTTTTTGACCGCCACGCAATGCCACGCCACACCACTCCACAGCACGGGTGCGTTTGTTTGTGTATGGGTATAGTTCATGGAGATAAAGAGTTGCATCGATAATGGATCTTTGCCACTTGTTGGAGATCACGAGAATGACAAGTTGGAGTTATATCTAGTCCCTACTCAAGTGGCCACGGTAAAGTTGAGCTAGAGCGTCAATTACTCTTCACCCCTCTGTGCAGCCCACAGCTCCTTAAAGTTTTAGGCTTAGCAGTTACACCCTATATGACATGAATACGACGAAGAACAAGATAACTGTGTGTGGAAGATGAGTTGAAAAATCTCAGCGGTGACTGTGATATTTTGTCTTTTCTTGGTTGTTTTCTCTTTGGTTGGTTTAACAATATCAGTCAGCACTTGCTTGATGTCTCTACAAATCAACCTCAAGAACAATTCGAGTGAATGTGAACTCACAATTTTGAAAAAAGGAGGTCAGCTGCAGACTGGCAAACATCCCAAGCAGTAAAATGACTGTCCTCGCCTCACTGTATCAAGATTTTCAAAGTATTACAGTCTCTGCAGGAGTCAGAAAGACAGAAATAGATTCAATTCAGCATTTGGCATTGTCAGCGGATTCCAAGACCTAAAACTAGTTGTTTCTTCCTGACTTCTGCGGTGCATTAAGGGGAAATTAAACTCTGCCATAGCAGAGCCACCGTGGCTGCTCACAGCAATCCATGTACTTATATTGCCTGTTTGATTCTGCTTTGTGGACCATATTTAATATAATTCCTTCCTAACGCAACTTTTTTTAAAAAAATGAGAGCTAAGCTGAATCTTAGGGATGAATGATGTGAATTTTTTTTTTTCTCATCTATTTTAGTGGATCTGCATATGGAGAGAAACACAAAAAAATCACCCATCCACCCACTGCTTACGCATACAGACTCCACAAACTTGCTGCTCTTCTATTAATTCACTAACAGAGGTTTAAAGTGATGATTTTCTGATGCCAGGAGGGTGTTCAAATTTTCATAACAAGATATATACTGTGCACGTGTGTGTGGATGTGCATGTGTGTGTATGAGCGTGCATCACTGGTACTCTACATGAACTGGTTATGAAACAAGTCTCACCAAGTGGGGGTGTGAATTAATCAGCGGTTCAACTTCAAATGAATTAATCTTTGCACACACGCACGGACACACACACACAGCCTGTGCGACCCATTGATAGCTGATTAAAGCTACAAAATAAAAAGCAATTTATATTCTTCTGTATTATCCTCTTAAAGGGTGCACTGTGTGAGAGGCGTTAAAAAGGTCTCTCTCCTTTATGAAATTCTCTTCTGAGCAATGCATTTAAGATCCAGCTGATCCAGTGAAGATGTTACCTGTCCGGTAACAGGAAACTGATTGAACTGGTAAGCTCCCCACTGAGGATAAAGTAGTGACCATGCCAGAGAGAGAGAGAGAGAGAGAGAGAGAGAGATGTTTAGTCAATCCAGTGTGTGTGTTTTTGTTACCAAAAGGGGACCTTTTCTTTTATGAACACTGACCTTGTTGGGACCAGCAGTCCTCATGGGAACCAAATGCTGGACTTCATACGGCAAAATGCAATTTCTGAGGTCTTGTCTAGAGGTAGAGGGTAAGGTGTGAATTCAGGTCAAGTTAATGTTAGGGTGTGTGTGTATGTGTACATACATTGGGGATCTTTTATGGTATGAACACTGACCTTGTCGGGACCAGTAGTCCTCATGAGGACCACAGACATGAGCTATGACGTTTGGAAAAAAGGTGAGAACTGATGTTACATTAAGGTTATCCAGTGCTGCGGCGAAAACTAAGGTTTTTCATTTGCAGTGGAGAAGTTGAGCCAGATTTGAAGAACTGTGTGGTTTGTAAGCAATATAAGTGACAGTGAAGTGAAATAGTTTGCTCAAAAGAGAGAAAATGTGGGCTAATGTGAAACAAAACGAAACCTCAGAATACTGTGTGATCCATCTGAACTCATGACATTAAACTAGATAAAACAACAGCAGGATGCGGGCATGTCTTTAATGTCACTGTTGACTAGCAGAAAAAAGTATGATGAAAAGTTAAATAAAAAAGTAAGATTTTTGAGTCCGTTTTACGAGTCTGTTTCTGTATCAATTAATTAATCTTATGGGATACACATCTGTCATTCATGCTGGTTGTTTCCCCCATTTCCTCTTTCTAATTGTCCAATTAGAGCATCGATGTTAATCCCAATTCATGCCGTCCACAAACACAGATACAGACAAACACACTTTGCATTGATGTAGAGATTTAGAAGTCAGGAACAGAGCGTTCAGTACACAGATGCAAATTTAAAAACAGACAGCGCTCTCAGACAAGAAAAAAAGAATAATTGAAAACCATGAAAAAACTCAAAAAGTGTCATTTGAAGGCTGCAGTCCTTAAATAGACTAGTGACTCAAACTTCTGAAAGCCAGGTCCCAAATTTAGCATGTATTAATAAGGATTATGGCTTTCTGTGTATTTAGATCCTCTGTGATTTCAGGTGTCTGCAAACTTCCACAGGATGAAAAAAATAAAGATAAATACACGTGTTGATTTTTGTGGAACTCATTTAATGTCTATGGGACACCTCCTGATTAACTTTGAATCTGAACATCTCATATTTCTGACTGCATATTCACTTTGCATTTGGTGCAGAGCACTTGGTGTGACACCCAGGGAACCGGCTCATCAAAACAACCTTGTGTCATGTTGGCAAACCACACGAAAACAAGCTCATGACCCATTTTTTTTTTTAGTCCAACTTTGCTTTAAATTCACTCAAACTTTTCCATGACTTTGCTCTGGATGGTAATTCACTGACTGGAATTCACACAATGAATCAGGATGACGTAAATTTTGTCACCTGCCCATGTCCATGAGATCCACGTGCAGCCAAAAAATGTACCTCCTTTGGTTGCCATAAAACGTTCTTTGATTTGGACCAAAGAAAAGTAGTTGGTGGTGTGACTCCATTCTAAAGTTAAAGTGTCAACATTCTCAACTATTATTCTACACCTGAAAAAGACATCATTATATCAGGACTAACAGCAGACTTGCTTTTTCTCGGCTTTATTGTCTCTTCCCTCCGATGTCCATCAATCTCTCCCACTCCCTTTCTTAGCTTTTGTTTTCCTGCCCCAGCCTCAGCTGCCTTCTTAAGCCTTGATCTCAGTCAAACTGATGCTTGATTATACTCTAAGTGCTAAATTATAATGTGGAGCAAACTACAGAGAAGTGATGAAGTGACAGGCCAGCACGTTGCTAGACACCTTGGATAAATGTTCTTGACGTTTCCTGAGGCAGATTTAGACGTGATACAAAAGGGGAAATCTGTGGAACTAATTAATGTCAAACAATTTAGTTTAAAGGAACATCTTGGCACAATGTGACTCTATGGATGATTCAGACGGGTAGGCACAGTGTGCATATACACGCAGACCAAATGTACAGAATCAGATTAAATGGTCAGTTCACCCAAACAAACGAAACACATTGTCTGACTTAACCATTGTTTTATCTAACCATTTGCTTTTATTTTTTCATGTTTTGAGATATCTACCTCTGAGATTTTAAGTGCCAACCAAATACAGTGGTAGTGAACATAATTTTATTTGTTGTACTTTAAGTATTCCATCTGCTTTTGCCTTGAAGAAGGTCTCTGATCAAAAGCAGGCTAAATAAAAAAAGAAATGTGTTCCCAGAGACATTGCCCTTGTTACTCTGGATACTCCACAGACTCTCTGCAAACTGTTTAAACTTAAACTGCTTTCTCATTTTCAAAAATGGTTTTTCATCGCTGTCAGCATCGCAAACAAAGCTCCATTCACCTCTATTGTATTTGTATAGAGGCATA
Source organism: Argyrosomus regius (assembly GCA_946959425.1). NCBI lineage: Eukaryota > Metazoa > Chordata > Actinopteri > Sciaenidae > Argyrosomus > Argyrosomus regius. Next base: position 27,951,808 of record OX336885.1, on the reverse strand, counting down.
AATCTTAGCGATATCTCAAACCTGTAGAAGGGATGTAAGTGGAGAATGTTTTTCTCATATGTTTTTAAGTGAACAGACCTTTTTAGATAATAGCTTGATAACAATTTTGTTTTTTTTTTAATATATATTTTTTTCTAGACCAAAGTAAAATCCAGATCCAGGATCAGGTCGTCTCTGAACCTCATGGACCTCGGGTACGTTTAAGACCACATTTACACCCGATTTTAAAATGCAGTCTTGATCTGTCACTTGAACAAGTCCTAACTTAAATATGCCCACGTTTTGATCAGAGTAGAGTAAAGTTGTCTATGAGCTCTTTTTTTTTTTTCATTGATGAGGAAGCCCTTTGCTTGTCTTGCCTATGGTTGTAGCAGGTGCCGGAGTTAGGTGAGTGTCCAACCATGTTTGCCAGATTATTTTCTTAACAATGCAGTCAGTCTATCCAAATTGCATTTACACCTGGCTAATATATGATCACAATGTGACCCATACCACCTTTAAATATGGTCTGTCAGATCCAAAATGCAGTTTGATGTGTTCTGCATACACTTATACCTGCATCAACATGTGTTTTCCATATACTATATTAAAGCTTAACTTATATCAAGGTCACAAGTGCAATACATCACTATCTAACTACAGTAGAAGCTAATGTCACCAGCATGCTCTGCTGGAGCAGCTGGGGCGGCTCAGGGGCATTTTGTAACTGTTAAGATTGAGAACAGGTCCCATTTAATGATTTAGATAGCTATTCTCCACTGTCCTTTACATAATGGGTAGTCTGGGACAAGGACTGTCACATTTTGCTCTTCTGTTAGCTGTCCAAATTTGAAAAGAACTCAGTTCAAATACATTAGACATTTGCTTTACACCAATTCTACAGTGAAACACTGAGGAAGGACTTTCTGCAGAGCCACTGCAGGAGATAGATAAATGCATGTAGCTGTAATGGAGCATTTGTAGCGTTGATGAGTCAAGTCAGAGCTGAGGTGACTTGTACAAGAGTCTACCTCTGCACTGCATCACTGACAAAAATGAGACGATTAGTCACAGACACACATGCACGCACACACACTCCAATATGAGTATTTTTTATAAGAGGGATGGAGGCAGAAAGGGAGACAGCGAGAATATGAAATGAGAAGGGAGGGGAATGGTAAAGTGAGGAAGAAGGGAGGGGGGAAAAAAACAGGAGAGGAGGACAAATTATAGATGTGAACTGCAGAGCAAACACTTTCTCTCCATCGGTTTCTCTCTTAATTCTTCTGGGTCGCATACACAAATACATGCGCGCAGACACACCCGTGCATACCGCATATATTCTCTGAGAATGTTTCTGAAGATTTTATGGCTTGTTCTCCCTGAGTGGCATACGAGTACATTCAAGATGAGCACACACACACACACTGTGAGCATAAACAAAGGGAGGATGTAGAAACCAGGCCATGTTCCAGAAAATTCAGTGTGTTCCGTCTTTCGCTTTGACTGAAAAAAAAATAATAAAAACTTCGCCTGATGTGGGGGAAGTTGAGAAAAATGTGGCACACAGGAAGAGAGAAATAAAGTGACATAGTGAAGCCTATAGGAGGTGTGAGTGGTAAGGATGGAGAGAGATGAAGGTGCATAGTAGCTGAAGATGAGCAGGTTAGGAAAACTCATTCTCACATGTATTTTTTGATACGACTGACACCTGTTGGAACTATAAGAAAACCATACGAGGTACTCGCACTAACTGCCAGAATAAACGTAACAAACTTCTGAAGCGAGATGAAAAGCTGTTTTTTGGGGGCAACAGTACCGATGATGGCTGCAGGGTGAAATAAAAACCAATAGCTCGCTATGTGTTAGCACTGCTCAGCCTGAGTGCTCTGTGATGTCGAAGGAAATTCGCTGATTTTGCCATTGTGTTATGGCATGTTTGCTGAACAGCCTTTGCAGCCCAAGCTCCATCTGCATCAAAGGCACAATGTTCAGACAGCGAAACTATGCCTGTCTCATATTAAAGACACACTCTAGACGAGGCTATCCACACTTATTCTAACCCTTTGCCTTCTTACTTTTATGAAATGGAAAATGGATTCTAGTTCTTTAAAGCATGGCATGTTCTAGTTATGTGATTACATTCTTGACATTATATCATCTGTAACTGTCACTTTGTGGAAGTTAATGGGGATCCAAGTAAAGAATAAAAAATAAAGAACATCTCATTACTTCATTTATGGTTCTGATTATATATCTTGTAACGGTTAACAACCCGCTTCTTCGTGACGTGACCTCGGGTCCGCTGTGGAGATTATGTGCTGTGATCTGCATGAAGAAATTCACCAAATCGCATTGTGATCATCATCATCAGTGTTTGAACCTTTTGGGGGAAGAGCTGAACTTTCTGATGTTAAGAGGCTAGATAATTGTTGAACATGCCTCATTGCTTCATAAACAGTTTTATTCTTCTCTTGTTGTACCCAAGCACGTACACAACAAGTCATGATAACACCATAGAAACAACAAAATAATAAGCTGTTTCAGTGCAGCTGCAGAATGACAAAGATTCACATGAGCATTCTCTGATATGTCACTCGTGTAGGAGCAGAAGTTGCTTTATAGCCACCCATTCCACACACCCTCCAATTACAGCTTATGTGCAGCTTCAGACAGATTCAAGTCCAACCTGGAAGACAATTATTCTACACCGGGGCTCGATATATACCTCTCAGTTATTATCCATTGATCTCACTGGGATTTGTTCACCCAATCCGTGACTTATTATTTCAGCTTTGTTCTTATTGTGCCAGTGTGATTCATGTATTTTATGTACTGTGTGTGCTCTGCATGATTACAATGGTTTTATTCAGTCAGTAGTTCTATTAACACAAACTTTCCCACTCCATTACTTGCCTGTGTTGCATGTTAATATTGTAGTATTCTGTTTAAACATCAATATTTTATCATTGTTGCTCTGTATGTCTCTATTTAAGTCTGATTTTAATATGATATTCTCTCTCAGTGGCCTCTGATGAAAAAATAGCCTCTTGGCTATTTACAGTGCTGGCACATTTGGCACATTTACAGCATTGTATATTAATGCGCAGTGTTCCAGTTTAAAAAATAAATAAATAAAATCCACCTCCCCAACATCAGTGTCAAAGGCACTTGTGTTTTTGTTCACTTGCAGCATCTTGCCTGATTGAAAAAGACATGTAACGCAAAATGGTCCTTTGCAGCAATTTGCCATTATCTCTCCCTTTATACACCAATACTGAGCAACCTGAGCACCTCTGTTGCCCAACCTATTATACAACTCCTATTATTATTCACATTTATTTGGCTTCTGAACGATTCTGTCAATGTGTTGTACTTCTCAGGCTCTTCTGGGGGTTTCATGAACTCAGGGACAAATATATGAAAGTTTGTGCCGTGTTAATGCTAATTTGTAAATGTTTTTATACACCGGAGCTTTGGAGTTTATCTTCTTTTCAGGCAACACATGCTAATTTCCTCTAATAAATACACACAAATACACTCTCACAAGAAAGTATTGTACGTACAACCATAAAGAAACTTTGAAAACACACAAAACTTCTCATTCATGTACGCTCGCTTCAATGCTAATCTTCAAACCCAGGTTAAACTTTCTCCAATAAACATATGGATATCTCTCGGAGCACACTCTTGCGCTCGAACACGACCACACACACTAAACCTCTAACACACATGTGCTCGAGCCATGTGTTGCCATGGGTAACGGGACTGTGTCAATGGTGTATAGAGGAAATTAAATGGGTCATGAGAGGAGCAGAGTGGTGTGTGGAGGAGAGATAATGTTGAGCTGTGTGTCACACACTGCAGCATGTCCTGAGCACACTCTCTCTCACACACAAACACACACACACACACACACACACACACACACACACACACACACACACACACACACACACACACACACAGTTTACTGAAAGAGTGACTCATACAATGTAAATGGATGGATTAAGTAGATAAGCTATGTGTCATGAATGCCACGCCATGAATCAGCATATTTATGAGGGAGAGATTGCTGAAAATGGTACATACTGTATGAGTTTATTGTAGCATGTAAATGTGCAGGGCTTAGTCACATTTAAGAGCCACTTGTTCCCTCACTGGGCACCTGTCCCCATCACTCAACTGGGATTGGCCCAATGGCAACTGGAATTGGCTCCTTGAAAAGGATAAGTAAGTATAAGGGTGTGACGTTTGAATATTATCAGTGCTTTTATTTATTTAACAACCCAGAGACAAATGTAAATGCAAATCCTCCACCTGGATTACTAATACAGAGAACTGTAGTCATATTTAAAAGGCGTTAGACCCCCCTACATACAATGGCGCATCGACAAGTGTGTTTTGAATTATTTGGCCAAAATTAGGTCAGTTTTTTAGTCTGAATTTACTCAGTGCACTTTGAGAAATAGTCCAATTAAAGAGCCAAGAAGTCGATAACTTTGATAAAACACCCGTGCACTAGCAAAGTAGGTTATTGACTCAGCAGCTCAGCAAATACCCCTAACCTTAGTCCCAGTGATGAACATCTATAAAAGCACCAATGTGATGACATCTGTGATCACTTCTTCTGTCTGTATGAGGCATCAGTTAGTGCACAATAAGCAACGCCACTCTCTGCATTACTGCCAGTGTGTTTTGCACTTTGTCAGACAGACTGCAGTCGTCGTCTAAAGTTTGTTTGTCAAAGACTAATATACAAAAGTGCAAATTAACACAAAGATACACACAAACAATTCAATTCTGTATTTATTTTCATGTATTCATCGTTGGTGTTTGACTGGCGGCTGTTACAGAGACTGTTTTGCTGCCAGCTTCATCTCTTCCAAATGCAAAATTCAGCAGCTTTGGGCTGCACACAATATTACAATATTAGTTACAGGTTTAACATGTGATGTTCATGCCAACTCTCCTTCCCTCTGTATCCTCTTTCTGTCATCCTCATCCTATTTCCAGCTCGTTTTTTTTCATTCCTCTCACCTTCTATCTCGCTCAGTTTCAGTCACTCCTTCAGCTTTGATGTTTTGTCACTTTTATTTCTCCACTCCGTGTGCCTCTCTGTCGATACACTCCACTTCATAATGACATATTTATTAAACACAGAGGAACCAGTCAGCTCCCTGCCTTTATAAAAGAACAATATGTTTGTGATTTGGAAAGAAGAGGGTGACATCCCGTATTAAAATACAATGATACTTACAGTATATTTAATTTATTTAAAACTTTTTTTATGAAGACAGATATTGTGTTTGATAAGATGATTGATATGTTTATTTCAGTTAATATCAGCTCAACCTCTAAAAAGTTGTTTCCATGAAGTCACTGCAGGAGTCCCTAGATGAGTCTTTGAGAGAAGCTTTTAGATTAGTTATTAGTTATAAAGATTATGGTTGTCGAGGGGACTCATAAAAACTCACTACTCAGTACGGTATTCCATAAAATCAAACATTTTATATCTAGTGGAAGAAACCAAAATGCTTTCCTACCTTCTTCTTGTGTTTCTATCAATTTTGGGCAAAAGCATCTTAGTATGTTTTTTTATATATATATTTGTAAGGTAATTATTTTGTTGGCCGATCGATATTCATTGTATATACACTATATGACTGTATATGCTACTATTTTCAAGAGGCCTTTCCCCAAGTTGTTTAGCAGATCATTTAGTGCGTTACGTCCCTCCTGGCTCCCTGAGATCCTCGAATGCGTCTTTCTAAGTTGTTCCTAGGTCCAGATGTACACAAATATATACAAAGGTGTGGCTTTTGTAGTGTGGGCACTGAGGCTGTGGACTGACCTGCCTGAGGAGATCGTTGGTCGTTGTTGCTGTATTAGAGCCTTTAACTCTGCTTATGCAGTACCTGTCCCAGCACTCTGTGCAGTACCACAATTGTAATTGTGGTTTCTTTTAATCGTATCCTTAATTTTAAAGCACTACATGTGTTTTGAAATGTGCTATACTGTATATCCATCCATTTTCCATAACTGCTTATCCTGATCAGGGTCGCAGGGGGTTGGAACTGATTGCAGCTGGCTTTGGGCGAGAGCCACTTCAAAGGAAGCAAGGCAAAAGTCACCAATTAACCTATAAACCTGCATGTCTTTGGACTGTGGGAAGATGCCTGGGCACTCGATGAAACAGGGAGAACATGCAAACTCCACACAGAAAATATCAAATTCAAATCAGGAACCTGCTTACTGTGAGGCAACAACGCAAACCCACTTCTATCAGTGCTGCAGCTAGCTGACAATACTTTGTACAAGTATCTCTCAATATCTCATATCTCATGTACAAGTATCAACACTTTGATGTCAAGTCTCCCCCATATCTCCTCCACTTTTTTACTGCAAACTACATCATGATGTAGTTACATCATTATCACTTTGAGCCGTTTATTGCAATCACGCAGCAAAAGCTGTTGATTTTGGGTTCATGCTGCTGTCATGTTAGCGTGTTCAAGTCATCAACCCCATTTCCAGCATCAGCAAGCAGATGTTTTCAACAGACAAGCTCTGATAAACCCACTGTATGCTATCTGCTTAACACCAAACTGCAGACAGACAGTTAAACTGGTGACAAAAAGCACATTATCAGCCAAAGGGACAGGTACTGCATAAGCAGAGTTAAAGGCTCTAATACAGCAACATCGACCAAACATGTCAAGGGTTGTGACTTTCTCTGTAACTGTGTTCTTCTCTCCTCAAGTGGCCAAAATAAATCCACACTTGAGACTGAACAGCATGATATTCTTTCTTTGTGCGCGACAGAAATGATGTTCCACTTTCACTCATCCGTGCATGTCAAATAATCATTCTATTATCACGGGAATATTCTGATCTGCTGATTCCAATCTGATTGCTGATGTGTATCTGCACACTGTAAATCACTCCAAACAGATCCATGACTGAATTGCCTTATTGAAACTCAAAAGAATAAATCCTTGTTGAAGTTAAATGTAAAATAATTCATTTGTAGCTCCTGAGCCTGAAAATTTGAAAGAAAGAGTGTAAAACCTGAAGTGATTGTGCACAGAATCAAAGATGGAACAAACTGTTCGCTACATTTAAATGAGTCTCATCAAGCCTGAGAGGAGAATTTTAAACTCAACAAAAATCCCACATTTACCAGAGTGTCCGGTGTAGCAGAGTTTCATGCTGTTTAATATTGTAAAGAAACAATTGAGTGTGTGTGTGTGTGTGTTTGGAGCAGGTGTTTTGCTGCAGACGCTGGAGAGAAAATGGAAAAAGCATCAAAACTCTCAAGGAGAGGCAGCTTCATTTTCTTTGCCACAATTTAATTTAGACAGAAGTAAAATTGATTCAATTAAAAGTTTAAAAAGCAACCAATTTAAGAAGAGTGCCAGCGTGAGTGTGAATATTTAAATGAGTCACATTCATTTCTTCAACCAAAACTTCTCGAGCGCTCTACCATCTGATCTGCTTCAGGTTCGGCTTTTACAACCCCACGCAGACCTTGCCAACGTCACATCTAGACCTTCGCGAAGCCCAAGTTGCCATTGTATTGGCTGCCAGTTTGAAAAACACTTGTAGAAATGTACAAAATGAGCAAAGATGACAGCAAAAGTTAAAGGCAAAAAAGTCTTTTCAATCCGACAGGCAATTTCACCTTTTCCCAGCCTCGGATTTGAAATCCCTGCTTACCTGCAAAATGGACAAAGAGGCACAATAGAAAGATTTACCTGCATCATTCACTCGGGGAGCCATGTCAAAGCCCACCCGCAGTGCTTCTGTGTGTGTGTGTGTGTGTGTGTGTGTGTTGTGCCTGTGTCTGCTGTGATAGTGGCTGAATGCGGCCTGAAGAAACAGTGATATCTGGGAGACTTGCAGGAGGTGACAGCCTTTCTAATTAACTCCGTGCTGGGTTGTTGTACAGGCTAATTAATTAACACAATGACCTAAGGACTTGGTGGAGTGATTGTGTGTGTGTGCGCGAGTGTGTGCACAAGTGTGTATTAAAAAAATCACAGGCGTGGGTGTGTTGAGGCACTTGCATGTGTGTGTGTGTGTGTGTGTGTGTGTGTGTGAGAGACAGGAAGGGGAATATGTGCACAAATTAGTGTGTGTGGTATAATTACATAAATTGTCATTCTGTTTTTTTGTGTTTGTGTGACAGTGTTGGCGTAATTGCACATGCAGTGTATAAGGAGGCTGATGAGTATGTGTGTGTGTGCGTGTCTGATTGTGTGTTTTGTTGTGTATTCTGGCTGCGAGGCCATGCAGCTGCATATCAGAGACAAAAGGAGCATTATTTCACTGAATACTGAGGAGCAATCATACCGCAACAGGATACCATTTGCTGTGTTTTGGCCTCTTTTAGAGTCCCAATACTTGAAACCACGCTGGTGTGGCACTACATCTCAGGTGGGTGTCGTCAAAGGAACAGATCATATTCGACTACAGCCGGCTGAGGAGGTTCAACAGATGTTTCAAGCAGGCCCCCAGGAAAAGAGCTGGACTTCTTTGAAGCCAACTCAACATAGTGGCCAAACTGTGTAATGATGGTGACGGTAATGACGGCGTTCGCCATGTGATGCACACTGCTCCAAAAACCGCTTGGGGTGGGTTCCATTTTTTTTTGAGTGTCACATCCCCCTGTAGCCGTTGTTTTGGTTGCCAGTTCATCTTGTTAAAGCGTTTCAGCCATTCCTAGTGTATCCCAGTGTTGTTTGGATTTCCATTTTGGCTTCTTGGACGTTGCCTGTTTTATGGACCTTGGCTTTTTTTTTTGCCTGATCTTTTGGAGTTGTTTGCCCGTGCTGGACTGCTTTACTGGTTTTTGACATTGTCTCACTTTACATTAAGCCCTTGTACCCTTTGTTTTGATTATTTAAGCATTGAACTGCACCAACATCTACATCTGGGTCCGATTCCTCAGAGTCTCTGTTTCCATGCTTGAACGAGGACACACCACAGAGTAACCAGTTACTGCACGGTAGGTCAACCAACCAAAACCTGTTGCCTATACCACGTCCCAAAAGTAAAACCAAAGGCGATTGTTCTTCTGCTGTCCTTGCAACCAGACGTAGGAACAATCTCCTCCCCCCGACCATAACAGATCAGACTCTTTCAAACAACATTTCAAAACCCACTTATTCATTTATTTTATAATAGCAGGGGTGTGATCAGCTACTGAAATTGGTTGCACCAGATTACTTAAGGCATATCTTAACTAGTTTGGATGTAAAGTCCTAACTAAGGCAAGTGACTAATCAATTATCAAAGATAGAATTCCATTATCATAGTTAATGTTGGTATTAGCTTGCAGGCTGGCATGAGCCACTTGGCATCACAAGCACATCATAGTAAACTAAATCAATATTGAAAAATCAAATAATTAAATGAAATCTCTTCTGGATTACTGTGTGGCAAAATGGCTGCAGTTAATGAAAATAAATACTATGGCTGATGATTTACAGCTACCCGAGGGGCTACCCTAGAGGCTGTGGGGTTCTAGTGTTTTTGGAAGACCTGAATATAATGCAGCCATTCATGTTTAATGGTATTAGTTACACCTGCGTTGAACAGTCAAAACAGCCACTCATCCTGTCCTGAGGGGATTGAGTGGGGCATAAAAAGAGAGAAAAATCATGTGAAATTTCAGTCCAGTGAACGTCTCTGTGCAGAACCTGTTATAAATACAACCCTGTCTCCAGTTCTCAGCAACACAGTAAATACATATACGCTGTAACATGTAATGTAATTTCTAGTTCTACTTCTACCCACTTCACTGCAGTCAATTTCGCTGGTTCAAAGCTCTATTCCTCACGGATCTCTGCTGGTATGTAGCCATACATATACTTTGGGTTTTATTTGATGGGATTCGTGCCAGTGCCTCACTATAGTCGTTGTCAATGTATCATTGGCAGCACATACAGTACAGAACCAGAAACAATCTCTTGGTTGCTCTGAATAATCTCCAGGCCTTGCTGTGGACAGATTTCAATATTTCTTTTAACCTTCGACATAAATCTCACAACAAAGACAGACCAGAAATTGAATTCTGGGATCAGGAATGTCAGTATACCCACTGTGCCTGAAGCAACATATTGAACTTTTTTTTAAATCAAACCAGTCAAGAAAAAAGATCTTCAGACGAATATGCTAGCTTTTATGTTTGGGCCTGATGAGGTGTCCCAGATACAGAATTGTCTGTGTTCACCAAGATGCATTACACAGAATGAAACAATAGATTGTTTTTAAAACTCTAAATTTAATTTCTAACGCTCTGTGTGCAGAATTAGACCATTTTCAGGTTAATATCATGTAGTCTAATCCCATCATTGGACGTCTTAGACAAGAATATCATCGTAGTTTGGGATTTGATATTTATTTGACTATTTGATGAATAGTTTCATCTTCTTTCTATCCCCCTCTCTATGATTATATTGTCTGCATTTGTCTCTTCTATTCGTCTCTGTATCAGTTTTCATGTCAGTCTTCCGTCTCCCATTCTCCCTCTGCTTCTAACTGCTTTGAGGAAACTCCAGCTGGCTCTGTGATCGACTTGCCCTCCCGTGGCGATCCCCTTAATAAGCCGTGCGCTCCTCCAGCTGTCCCGTGGCGATGATGATCACACACCAGGTCTTGGCTCGCCTCACCTCCCTTGAGAGCTCCATCACTCGTATGCGCACACACACACAAATACAAATAATGGCTCCAACACTATACTCCGTTCGCCACTCGCCACTCGAGTCTCTGCTTGTCACTATGTGCTGCAATGATTAAACTTAACTACAGCCATTGCTTCGCTTGGCTTCGACTAGGCTTCCTGCCGTGTGGTGATTACGTTGGTCCATGTGGGATTGAATCCAGAATTCCCACTGGTACAGGAATTTCTAGAACATTCAATTTAGAGAGTTGGAATCCAGAGAAGAGAAAGTTGGTTAAATCTCTGAACAGCTCCAGAATTTGGAAAACATTTTTTTTTTTTTAAACCTCTCTTGTATCAGTTTTGAAGTTTTTCACAGCAAGCCTGTAGTAGAAGCCAGACTGTTTATCCCCGTAGAGCTTTTCTGAGCTGAAAAAAGACATTAACAAACCAGACAGGAATAACATTTTTGGGTCAGGGAAGCTCCATTAAACCAAAAAGTCCTAGCTGTGTTTTCACATCAGATCCACAGTGGGACAGTTGAGATGTGTCCCACTGTAGAGATTTAGAGACTTCAGATATCAGACATCAGTCATTTCAGATCAAGCCTGAATTATGATTTGTTTGTTCATGAGAGTATAAAGCGGTGCAGCAGACTTTGTGTTTGTGTGTTGAACTGCCTTTTGGTTCCTGGGTAAAAAGGCTTATGTACAGCAGTCATTAATCAATAATGTAAGTGAAGAGAATGGTATATATTTCTTTTGGACCTCAGCTTATGATTTTTTTTTTTTTAATTTAACCAATAATTATGGATTTGCCAACTCCAAAAATGCTTCAGAACCACTAAATGTTGCACTTAAGCACTAGTATCTCAGATCAAAACAAACGTGTGCTACACGCCACCAGACTCTATTGACAAAAACAGCCATTTTATCCTGCAGACAATACAAAACACATCATTCAAACTGGACTGAAACAAAATAAAAGCCACCAAAAGCGAGCTTTCCACTGTTTCAACAATCACCAACTCTGAGAGTAAGTTCCTTTTTGAGAACCAGAAACAGCCCCTGTATTTCGTATCAGTCACCACCAGACTCCATTGACAAAAACAGCAATTTTCTCCTGCAGATAATACAATACACATCATTCAAACTAGACTGAAACAAAATAAAAGTCTAAAATAGAAGTCTAACCAACTCTGAGAGTAAGATCCTTTTTGAGCACCAGAAACAGCCCCTGTATATCGTTATTGCTTACCACCAGACTCCATTGACACAGTTATTTTACCTCACAGATCATCGTAAAACACTCGACACAAACAAGCTGAAACTCAACAAAATCTATCTTTGTTAGTCTTTCCACTGTCAATCACCAACTCTGTTTTGGTCAAAATAAATACTTAATTCACGGAGCTAGATGAGACAAGAAACAGACTATTTGAGGACAAAGCCAGTAGTTACACAGGGAGAGATTCATGCATAACCAGCCAGACCGGCTCCCAAAACAAAATACAGAGGGGCTTCAATTACAACACAAAGAGCGAGTATTCCCTTCAAGCAAATTAAAAATGAACAAACAGCCCACACTGCTTCCACTTTGTTTGTGTGTCCTTAAACCTGCAGCAAATAACCCTGAAGCCTGACATCCTATATTCTACCGTTGTCCTATGAATGTATGTCACTGTTAGGGTTAGGGTGGCAAAATGGAGAGAAATACTCACGTGTATTACGCACACAAAAAAAAGATTATGGCACTTCTGAACAATGTCATTTATCACTTTGTGTTTAGCAGTAGCCTGAAGCCGCGGAAGCAAATTGACACTAGTCCCTGCCAAACAGTGGCATGATAATGAGAAATTGATGTTGCATTATGACATGAATAATACATGGATTTGATTTTCTGGGTGCATTCTTCTCTAGGTTTTCTGTTCATTGCAGTCTTCCCATTTTATCTACAAGAGGGAGAAGTGAATGCAAATTTTGACGCTGCTTTTGTTGCTCATTCGGCTCTACCAGTCACTTCGGCAGGTAATCAGCCATCTGTTTGAAGTCCTAATCAATTCTAAAAAGACACTTAGCGGCTAAAATGGTGTTAGATTTCTCTCTGTTTGAAAAATAACTGTACTGTACTGTCAATGTGTTTCTTTCTCAATATGTTTGCTCATTGCTATGAATCTAAGCTTTAAATGTACTCATTAAGTCTCAGCAAAAGTTGGATATTAGATGAGACTGCATTACACACATATACACACTAGTGTGTCTGGGACGCTATCGATTTTTTCTCACTAATAGGAGAGCACACCCTAGTGTTCATGCAGTTAACTACCATTTTTGTTGTTTTTTCCCCAAAACTTCACACTGACTGGAGCTAAAATAATGACAATGAATGTTTGATGTTCTTTGATAGTAAGTCTATCATAGGCACTTCTGTAAACATCCATATTCTTTGTGGAACTCTTATTTTTCATTGAGGAGTTAGTGGTTGCTAATATGATGACTAAGGCAACAGGAAGCTGTGACTGCTTCACAATAAGAGTATGGGCTGTTAATAAATGTGTAACAGCTGCAGAAATCTAGTTTGACTTTATTTACAGAATCTAATATTCAGAATTGGGTCTCCATTAGTGTATATTCACCTGAAAATAAGAAACATGGTGGTTTATTACCTTGGAATGAGTCTTATATATCTACATACGCCACAGGTCATCTTCCACAGAGTCCGCCATGTTTAACCATCATGTTTCTACAGCAGTCCAGATCTGACAAACTAAAGAGCTCTAAATAAGGCCTTTTGCAGCCACCATCATTTCTTGTTCATGCTAGGAAGGAGAGAGTGAACTGAGGCAGTTGCAATCAGCAACTACACCTCTAGATGCTACTGAATCCTGCAAACTGGTAGGTATATTTTTGAGCTTTTAACAGAGCAGACTTGGCTGTTGCGCCCTGCTTCCAGTCTGTGTTCTGACATAAAAGTTTATTCCTTGAAAGAAAAACTGCAGCTGGAGTGGAGTGGAGCAGAAAAGTAAGTAGTAATTTGACCAGATTTTGAATTTGATGAAAATGATTGGGTGTTTGGTTGAGATTAGAGGGAAAAGAAAATGGTCAATTCCACAATAGGTGACATTTGACTGCAGGATTGTGATAATACAGCAACATTTCCATTCTTAAACTGTATATTATCTTGTCTGTCCATCTGTTAAACAATGTTATCTTCACGTTGTGGTGTTTTGTTTCCCTCTATTACAAAAAGCCTAGCTATTAGTATTACAACAATCAGTGGTACATCTTACGGTACATAGTCCAACAATATCTCCTGTTACCCCTTTCCCTTGATATTCCCTGACCCCCCCCCCCCCCCCATTAAGTTATCTTCACTATATTCAAGCTCAGTTCAAACTACTTTTTGGACACAGATGTTGGATTAGTCTGCTACACACAATCAGTCCACGTTATCAGCAATGAATCTGGACTTTGGACTGAGACACACCTCTGTGTCTCCACCCCTCACCTGACTCACCTGAGACCAACTAGAAAACATCTTGTTCTTATTCTTCACTAAAAAGAGACGCATGGACGGAAAAACAGACGATCAGACTCACCATCAGACCAAATGAACAACTTCCTGTGAGTGAATTCAGCTACAGGAGAGAAAAGCGGGAAACTACTTCAAGCTGCTGATGCTCCACACACTGAATGTGAGTTTGACTAAAAACTGAACTCAAAGTAAATCTCAGTGAAGTTTGTAGAGGAAGGAGGAGAGCCATGACTGACTGTACTTTCTGTCTGATGTGTTTTCAGCTTCACTCAGAGACAAAATGGCTTGCAGATCAGAGGAGGATTTCTGCTGTCCGGTCTGTCAGGATGTCTTTAAAAATCCTGTTGTTCTGTCATGTAGCCACAGCTTCTGTAAAGGTTGTCTGAAGAGCTGGTGGAAACAGAAACCAACACGCGAGTGTCCAATTTGTAAGAGAAGATCTTCGAGATCAGAACCACCTTTAAACCGGGTGCTGAGAAACCTATGTGAGGCCTTCTTACAAGAGAGAGATCAGAGATCTTCGGAGGCTCTCTGCTGTCTGCACTCTGAGAAACTCAAACTCTTCTGTGTGGATCATCAGCAGCCGGTGTGTATCGTCTGCAGTAATTCAGAAAAACACACCAACCACAGATTCAGACCTATCGATGAAGCTGCACGAGAACCCAAGAACAACCTCCAGGAAACTCTGGAGCCCTTAAAAGAGAAGTTATTGGTTTCTAAACAACTTAAAGTGAAGTGTGACCACATGGCAAAACACATAAAGGTTCAGGCGGGACGCATAGAGAGGCAGATGAAGGTGCAGTTTAAGAAGCTTCACCAGTTTCTAGAAAAGGAAGAGAAGGCCATGATCACTGCTCTGAAGGAGGAAGAGGAGCAGAAGAGTCAGATGATGAAGGAGAAGACGGAGGCTCTGAGCAGAGAGATGGCAGCTCTTTCAGACACAATCAGAGCCACAGAGGAGGAGCTGAGAGCTGAAGGCGCCTCATTCCTGCTAAACTACAAGGCTGCAGTGGAAAGAGTCCAGCAGCGCCCCCTGCTGGATGATACAGAGCTGCCCTTAGGAGCTCTGATAAACGAGGCAAAATACATGGGCAACCTGAACTTCAACATCTGGAACAAAATGAAGGACATTGTGTCCTACGCTCCAGTGATTCTGGATCCAAAGACCTCTTCTCACGAACTCCTCCTGTCTGGTTACCTGACCAGCATGACACGAGCTGAGAAACAGAACGTTCCCGACAACCCGGAGAGGATTAAAAAATACCGGTGTGTTCTGGGCTCGGAGGGTTTTAACTCAGGGAGTCACAGCTGGGATGTCGAAGTTGGAGAAAGCTGGTCACTGGGTGTGTTAGCAGAGTCTGTCGAGAGGAAGGGACTCTTTCAGAGCGGACTGTGGAGAATCGTGTGCAACAAAGGTGAAATCTCAGTACCGCCACCAGCAACTGTAGACAATGATCACGTAGTCCAGAAGAAGGTCCAGAGGATCAGGCTGAATCTGGACTGGGACAGTGGAAAGCTGTCGTACTTCGATGCTGATACTAACACACACATATACACCTTCACACACACTTTCACTGACAAGTTGTTTCCATACTTTGCCACTTTGGATGAACTGAAGATATTACCAATGAAGGTGAGTGTGACGGTGGAACAGAGCAGTTAGAGATAAAGAGGATGATTATATCCATGATGTTTATTTCTTAAAAGTCTGAATTGAACCTGTTAATCTGAACCTGCCGTCTCATTATTCCATGTTATTTTATTTTTGTTCTTTGTTTGTATCGTCAACCTTTTCATCTCAAATAATTTAATTGAGTTTCTCGTCATTTAACCAAATTATAATAATAATAATAAAAAAGAATCAATTCAATAACTGCATGTTTCATCATTTTTGAGATTAAAATGTGTCATTAACTTCAAAATGAATGTTTGATTGCATGAATGTTTACAACATGTAAATATATATTTTAAATTATTCAAAATATATGAACACTTTTCTATTTGATGCAATAAAGATGAGATGATTCTGTTCGTCAGAGGAGTCGTTCTGTTTAAGGTGGATGTGTCATGTTTAAGGTGGACGTCTGAGTTTGGCTCCAGACTTTATGTTATGTTGGTGATTTAAAAACTGAATCCATCTCTGTTGTTTCTCCCATCATGCAACAAAAAAAGGCAAAACAAGATGATGATAAAGATCAGAAGCAATAAAAAAAAACAAAGTTCCAAGATTGATGTGAGATTCATCGTCTTTCGCTCCGCAGGTATTTGGTCATAAATCAAAGTCTTCATTTTGTCTGTTAGAGTTAAGAGTTTAGGAATGAAGACAGTGAAGGTTCTCTGGAGCAAGAAGAAAATGTACGCCTGTTTGTGTGTGACGACAACACCCATCGAGTTACCCGGTCAACAGTGACAGCTGTTTGGTGAATGAAAGATGTATTGGCTGGCACACAAACCCCGAGGCGGGGTTGATGCATTCTGTATAAAAAAAAAACAGGTGAAAAAATAATAATAATGGAACAAGGCGGAGGAGGTGGAGACGTGTCGAGAATGGTGTAATGAAAATCTGACAAATGTTTTTTCTTTTTTTTTGTGAGGATGCAAGGGAAGATCCAGAGAGACGGACAAGAAGGCAGACAGCACCGTGTGTGTGTGTGTAGTCTGTCCTGTAACGTGTAACACACACACACAAACTAATGCAAAACAGTTGAGTCCACTGGTAATCCAATCCTCTGTTGACTTATTCATTGTGTGCTGATAATGAAATCTGAATTCATGACCATGCCTGGCACAGTGTGTGTTTGTATGCGTGTGTGTTTGAGCTTGTACTTCTAACTTTCTGAGGACCGTTCAGTGAAACCATTTCAGTAAACGAGGGCACTTTTTTAAGGTTTTCATAGCACGGCAAATGTTTGGCGTGTATAGGCTCCGACCTCATCGCTCCCCACAGGGAGACACCACCAAGCTGAGGACAGCAGGGAGAGGGGAGCGATGATACTAATGTCCTCCCTCATGGGAAAATGAGGACATTTTGGAAAGAGGAAACGTTGAAGTTGGGCTGTTTGAGGTTAAGACTGTGTTTTATGTTGGAATATGGTGTGAAGTTAAGGGAATGTCAGTGAAGGTTGCTGCAAGTACAGAAGTACAGTGTTTGTTTGTGTTTGTGTTTGGACAGCATGATAAATAGGTTGAATATATTCACAGCAGTCAGAATAAATATGAATAATATTCAAATAAACTGAATATTATTCACAATAAGTAGGACAAATATCTTTCTTTCTTTCTGCGTCTCGCATTCATTGTTTTTAATACATCCCATTTCCTCTTCTCTTTCCTTTCCTATCTGACCTTCGTTTCATCCTCATCTCTTCATCTCCTACCCTTATCCTCCTCCCTCCTTCTTTCTTCCATCTCCACTACTTCCTCACCCCCTCTCTCCTGTCCGTCTGTCCCTTTCTGTCCTCATCCCTCCTCCCCACCTCTCCGTCCCCTTCCCTCCCTCCTTTATCTCTCTTCTGCTTTCTCCCTAGCCCCATCTGGCGTGAAGGTGGTGCCCTCTTGTGGTGATGTAAATGTGCTTCTCTTGCCAGGCTGATTCAGCCATTAAAGCTAATAACACTAATACCACTACAACAACAAGTACAGCAGGATGCAGCCTTGCGTGACGACTACATCCTGTCGTCTTTTCTCCTTCTCCTGAGGGGGGCCTCATTCATGTGACCTAATTCCCAGAGGGAGTCATAAAAAAGAACCTATTAGAGCCTCATTCCAAAATGTCTTTCCTCTCACACAAACACATGAAATGCAAACACACCATTTCATCTTTTTCAAATAAGATGCCATTCAAAACATGACGCAACACTTACAGTTGGTGGTTATTTATACCTGGTTGGATGGAGAGAAAGGCAGCAGTTCTCATTTGTCAGCCTATTCAACCATCCCATACACCTCATTTAAATAGAGACCATATATTCAGTGGCTCATTTTAGTATGCGGACAATGAGACTATACATTTTCCTAAAATTTCAGGCTCTCTTTGGGATAAAGATGGGCTGCAATACAAGTGAGGTCAATTCCCAGAATCGCCCACCTGCTCCTGGATGCTTTTATTGCTCCAGCTCTCTCTTCTGGCCTCCCTGTGCTGCTATTTTCTAAGTTTTTAGGACACTTGCCAATAATGGAAAGCTTTGATTAAGATTTGAATTGTGCAGTATTGTGCAGCTGATTAATTCTGTGGATGTTTCAAAGTGGCTATTTTTAGAAAATAATGTTATTTAAATACAGTAAAAGGGAGATAAAGATAGAAACGAAGAAGAATTAGACATCCAGAAGTATTCCCTGACGCACTGCTGCATTGTTCCCTCACTGTTTTCTCTCACCACCCTTCCAACCATCTCTCGACAGCACCTTTAGGTGTTAACGGTGTCTTTCTGAGTCAGTATGCACCTGACTAAGCGTTAATATCCTAATTATAGGACAAAAGGTACAACACCCAATCATGTTCAATTTAAAGTTTGTAACATTAAGACTCCCAACTCCAAGTTAAGTTGTTAAATTATTTCATTTGGAGGAATAAAGCTCAGACAACGGCAGCACACCTTGCTCAGTCCACCTGAGAGTCGTCCACTTACATAGAACTACAAATAAAAAGCTTCATCCAATATTCATTATCTGTATTGTATATGAATCCGTCTTTAGTTCTTTGCTAAGATGGATGGATATTAACTCACTCTAGCGCCCGGGACTTAACTGGCTTTTTTTCTAGGGGACAGTTTGTGGAAGAGTCAGCATATAAATGAAACATATCAACTTGTGGTCTTCAGTTTCTTTCTGTTTTTAAGATACATCTGTTTGTTGATTGAGTTACAAAAGAATCCCATATGAGTGAACTGCAGCAACATTCTACAACTCTACTGGGCTCTCGAGGGTTAATGTTATGTAGAACCAGTGTTGTAGTCGAGACAACCCAAACCAAGACTAAGTCAAGACCAAGACTAGAGTGTATTGAGAGAAGATTTTGAAGGGTCGAGACCAGGTCACGACCAACACCAAGGCAGAGCGAGACTGAGTCAAGACCAAGACCAAGACCAGACAGTATGTAGCCAACTTAGGGGGCTGACATGTAGCTAGTATTCACCAAATCTTTGAGGTGAAGCGAGGTCCCAGCCTTCTCAGTAACCCCAAAAATCCACCGGGCCCGTCCGCGGCACGTTGCGTGAGCGTTGCCTCATCGCAAGTAATACGCGGCCATTCTAGTCAATGTATCAAACCCCACCGGCTCCGTCGTGGTCCGTTTCAGACAGTTCTATTTTTGACGCTTGACGCGAGCAGCACGCGTCAGTCTACACAGAGCACCTCGAGCGGGCGGAAGCCAGACACGGAAAAAGCAAAGAGAATTCGTCGTAAAAACAGACAACAGCGAAACTAATTAACTACGTAACATATTTACACATGTAGAAGCATGTTTAGAAGAATATACACCGGGAAAATGGCCAAATCTGAGCAAGTAAACAAAGTCTGGCGGGCTAAGCGCTCGCTTCATTTCTTTCACTGAAGAGTTTGCAAAATACTGACTTTGATTTGTTGGAGGAACATTGCAGATGTTGCATTGTGGTTCATGACTTATGGTTAAACCACAACCTAAACACTCCTTTCCTCTCTTATTTTTCTCTGCTAAGTGTCCACGCACGTGTTTGTCTAGAACTTTTTGAACTGTTTCTAAGCAGCATTCACTCTCATTAATTTCTTCAATGGTGTGAAACACAGTGACATTTCCACAGTGATGGTCTTGGAGGCCGAGACAAGATCAAGTAAAAATGAGGACGATTTCAAGCCAAGTCGGAGACCTTCAAAAAGTGGTATTGAGTACTACAGCACTGTGGACATCGACTATAAATGACAGGGCTTATGGTGAAAAATTTATGAATGCAATGCTATGAGGTTAACATTAGGATTAGAGGATATATTTGATATATTAAGGAGAGGATTCAGGTAAGGGCATATATTTGTGTTAAGACTAGAGTCTATCGAAAGGTTAATAATCTTTAACATTAAATTTAGATTAAAGTTATGAAAGATCGTGCAGCGAGGGTAAGGGGTATAGAAATTTAAATATTCCCTGAGGCGAAAAAGAATTAAAGATGTAGAGAAATAAATATATAGAGGGAGCAAGAGAGTGAGCGAGAGAGAGAGATGAACACGCACTCCATTCATAGAACCTGCATGGCTTCCCTGGGGTTTGATGGAGAGCCTGGCAACCACTGCTCCCTCCACCTGAGACCAAAACACACAGCTGTTTACAGCAGCCTTCACTAATGGACCAGAGCTACTTAAACAGACAACCACACACACACACACACACACACATAAACAAACACACCTACACACACACACTGCACACATTCTATCTTTCACACATACTGTATGTAGCATACAAAACATATTTGTGTGTGCAGCTCTCAGTCAGGCTTTGATCAGGTACAAACCACGACTTATTTCTTCAACAATCATTACAGATATTCATCATCTCTCCAAATCTCTCTCCGACTCTCCATGCACTCGCCTGACACATGCACAGTCACCCTGAGAAATCTCTAATGACTTTGTACATTTCCATTCCTTTATCACCACAGCAGAAACCTGCAGAGAATCAGAGGAGGGAAACTCGGAGAGGAGGATGCGGAGAGTGAATTCATGGCATGTTGGAGAGGGTGAACCTTGGCTGAAATCCAGTGAAACCAACAGACTGAAAAAAATGTCCAGCAGTAGTCATTTGGTCTGTACTGAGGCTTAAATTATGGTTTCCTCCAAAGGAAAATCGTTCTGTTGTTTCTAACGCAAATGAATAAATAAATGCCATAAATCTGTCAATGCAGCAACAATATTTCAAACTGTTTTTAATAGAGGTCAATAAATGTAATGCAGAAACTTGAGATTCAAGATTCTTGAAATAAGTTGGTTGCATTTTTATTTATACATGTTGCATTGACTCACATTTGACTTTTGACCTTTGTGTCTGACTAGAAGACATTTAAGAAAAGAGACGCTAAAGAGTCATTTCCACTGCCACTCCCCTTTAGGAGACCAGCAGCAGCAGTCCATTGACTCTAATGGGAGAAGTGAATGTGAGCACACGTTATGAGGGACTCTTTCACCCCATAGTTCTTCACAAGCCACATATCTTCTTAACATTGTGACAATGAAATGACATTTTTTCACTCTGACAAATCAGCAGAAAATGAACTTTGTTCAAGACCTCTCTCTGTCTCAGCAGGAAAACACTCTTGAAAGATCTGGCAACACAGATATCTCTTTTTAACTTTCTGAACCCTCTCTGGTACAACACGAGCTGCTTTCATCCATCCACGCAACGTTCACAGAGAACACTTCCAGACGAGGTTTGGAGATCGAATCACACTTGTTGCTCACACTGAACACTGTCCAACTGCTAATTCCCCCCAAAAAATAAAGAAATAAATCAAACAAGACAACCACATCTTCAATAATATCAAGAAAAAGTGAGAAAGAAATCGTTACGTTACGCAATTTTACTATGAACAGGAAAAAAAAAGAAAATCGTGGAGCAGCAGATGGCTGGAGGACGCCGACAATATGGTCTGTTAAAGCACAGTCTCACTCAGGACTACAGTTTAGGCAAAACACGTAAAAATACACTCAAACAATGAGTAACAATAACTACTCATTAAGAGATCTTTTGAGAACAGCTATATGAAAAATTGGACTGCACAAACTGCCTGACAGCTGACAAAATTTTAGACATGCCAGAAATCCAAGCGATTGTCAAATCATGAAAAACTGATCTGCTAGAAATTCAGACAGATTCTAAAATTAGTTGGTGAGACAGAGACATGCTGATGGACATTTGTGTTGTGAGCTCCCTTTAAGGGTACTCTTGCTTCCTCTTTCTCCTTCACTCGCCTCCTCCTCCTCCTCCTCTACTTTCTCTTCACCAGCCTCTATAGCTAAAAGCAGCTGCGATGCACATATTGTATACAACATAAGGCATAATGCTAAAACAATGGGATGTTCTTATCTTAATTTATTCCTATTATACCCGATGATGGCGTTTAACTGGTTCTCTCCAATACACACACACTCGCAGTGTACACACACACACATGCACACACCTCATTAACCTGGAGAGAAGCTCTTAGTGCACAGGAAGCTTTCCACTCCATTAGCCAGTGTCATTATTGCAGGTACTTGGGTTGTGAATGGGAATGTGTGCCTTCCATCAGATAGTGGAAACAGGTATGACCATTGAAATAAGTAATATGAAAAGCTGAGAAAAGTCTAATTGCCAATGTGAACAGGAAGGGGCATCCTAATAGAGCCTTGCACACAAATCTCCCAGCAGTCAGTTCTACCTCCATCAGGGTCTTCTTTTCTGGATAAAATGTGGGCTGGATGAAAAGATAATGCGCGTGAAGAAGATTGTTTTGATGGACGAACATCATATCAGCACATCCATCAGCAGTCTTAATTAAGTGCTTTACCTTTTTGTTTCAAACTATATCTCTTTAATTACCACAGGAAGGAAAAATGAAACTACAATTATTCACAAAGACAGCACTCTGCGGGACGTTTTGCACTGACGCCACAGCTACTTTGACTCTTAGTGCACAAAGTCTTTGAGAGACTTGAGAGAGTCTTCGGTTCAAGAGGTTAACTTACAATTTTCAAATGAACCCTTCCTCTTTAGTTTGACACCAAATGTGTGACATTTGTAGCTTTTTAAACCGAGCTTGATTCAACACTTCAGCAATGTCCTCCCTGTCGACTCTTCGGCTAACTGCCCCCCAGAAGTGAGAACCTCTTAAGTCCTGTTTATCTACTATGCGATGACATTTCGAGCAACCCACATTGTTATAACAAACAAAAGAAATGTGATAACGTGTATGAGTAAAGATGTTTGAATTTATGTGGAAATGTTGGCACTACTCTGTCAGTCCTCCCTGCTGGCTTTTCGGTGAACTATAGTGAAAATAGCTGTTTTCAACTGTTTGTTGATGGTGATTATGTGTTGTGAAAAAAAAACACTTGCGAAGACTCACAATGTTTTTGTAGTTATCCACTATGAAGATGGGTCAGGATCTCCCTCAGAAATGCTGGTATGGTATTTCCAGTTCTGGTTATTGATGAGAATTTAAACAATATACATATACCTGGCACTCCCAGGCGCTATAGTGAAATATAGAACAAGCACTCTGGGGCACTACGTGGTCTTGAGGGTTAACAGAGATCTGGAAGCCCACCATTATGTTGACCCATCCATCCATCCTGACCTCCTTCCTCTGCCCTGGCACTATTACTACATCACTTCCTTCTTTTGGTCCTGATATAGACAAGTCATAATTCCTATGGCCGCCGGAGGTCTTTGACACTTGAAAGTTAAGACATGGAACATGGACCCATTCAGTTTTTTCAGTTTCGGTGAAAACAGTTGATGCAGCCAATCCGTTATTTTCTCTCGCTCTCTCCAACTTTATTTTTCTTCCTCTCCATTTCCTCACACCACGGCTCTCCATATCCTGCCTTTGCTGCCCACACACACACACACACACACACACAGTTTCATTCACAAAAGCAGTCAGTGTGCTCCATTAAAGGCCAAAGCAGAGTCGAGGCACTCAGTCACTGTCAGCGATAGAAACAGAGCCTTTAGACTGTTGAAGCAAACTGCAGCGAGCAGAAAAACATCACAGGGGCTGTCGTTTGGACAATCTTCAACAGCAAACAGACTAAAATAAGAGTTTTATGTCATTATATTGTGTTGTTTATATTTTATTTATGTGTAAAATATATTTTTTAAAGGTTCTTAATTATACTATGTACTGGGGGAATAGGTGAAAAAAAGTTATTATTGTATGCTATTTTATACACATCATATTGACAATTGCTAATATGTCTTTAGTGCTATAAATGATTGACTCCTCAACTTTATCTGAATGACAAGTCTTTTAAACTCCTGCATTGTATAAGTTTAAATCTCATTTTTATTAAGTTGGAACCCCTAACGGCAAGTCCATAAAATATTAACAACAAGTCATGACTTGGCATTAATATGAAATTTCAAAGGGTGCATTTATATCAAAGAATTGCCACTATGGCAAAAAAACTAAAACAAAATGCTGAAATAGCTCCATGTCCAAAAACGATGTGTTTCTACTGCATTACATTAACTGCTCAAACATCAAAAACTGCATCTGCAGCGCGATACTATCGATTTATAAACTCAATATGTTTTCAGGATAAAGACAAGATAATAAACCACATTCTGAGGAAGCTCAAAGGAAAGATGAGGGCAGAGGAATCAAATGGCTCTGTATGGATTGTTTGGTGAGTTTGAGATCACTGCTAACACCCAAGTACAGGTGTTAAGCAGCAATGTAAGATGTCACACGCTGATGGCATTGGCTGCCACGCAAGGTGCCAACTGCTCATCAGTTTTAGGAACCATTCATACACATTCACACACCGATGGCGCAGCCTTGGTTTCCAGTTCAGTATCTTGCACAAGGACTCTTCGACATGCAGACTGGAGGAGCCGGGGATCGAACCGCCAATCATCTGATTAGTGGATGACCCGCTCTGCCTCCTGACATATTATCCATACGTGTATATCCAAATGTATACCGTATATATTTATAATTACTCAGTATTAGAAATGTGTTATATATTGTTTCATGTTGTAATTGGTTCCAGTTGCGTGGGCAACTTTTTTCATCCCGATAAAGTCTGTGAGGTCAACGGTTCCTGTAACAAAAGCACACAAAAAGTGTATACTGCTATCAATGAACCATATGCAAACTTAACTATCAATAACTATGTTTTAATAAGGTGACAGCAAAAGAGCTCAATAACGTCAGAAAACAACAGTTAAAGTACCTCAAGAATGATGGAGTAAGTTTATAGATGAATAGTGTATAGAAACAGTCATAAAATGATTAAAAACCTCATGAGAACAGAAAAATAAAACAATAGAATGATGGATGGATCGACAAAAAGTTTTAGCCTTTTCAATTTCAGAGTCCCTTTCCGAGGAGTTTGCTTGAGACGGAGTAGAGGGCATGAAAGCTCCTCTGCCTAATTGAGTTTGGGCCTCAGGGACAGAAACAGTAAAAACAATTCCTTTGACCGTGGAAAGCAATATACTTTTTTTTTTTTTTTGCTGAAAAACAAAAGTGCAGAATAGCACACATCAGAAATCCTACTTCATCCATGTTGAAAGTTTACAATACAGTGATGTCAGTGTACTGTAAAAGAAACACATTTTTTCTCCATCCTGTAGTTACTGGACTCGTCCTGAGACCTTGAAGAGGGACTTACATTTTTTAAATTTTACTTCTAAGTAAACAAAGAAAATTTCAAACCAATTACATGAACTTTATTTCTATTTACTCCTTGAATAATTTACTATTTTCAGCATTTTGACGTGTTTGCAGTAACCACATCTTAGAAATTCAAGGACAATACAAATATAATTTTAAGGTTCATTTTATCAGCATAATGAAAAGCAAAGCAAACAAACAAACAATGAAAGACAAAGAAAAACTTTGTACGAGAAAACAAATCCCAGGGGGAATTTCACAAACACGGAACCGGACCAAACCTTAGGATGAAGAACAACTGAAGATACAGAAGGGTAAAGATGAATGAATCTGTACAGTACAGCATGGACTGTATCTAACATCAAGAGAAAAAAAAGGAATATGCATAGACTGAAACTGGAAGTGAAATTAAATGAAATAAAGTAGCTCTGCTGGAGTGTGTGACAATGAGATAGTTCCATGTTCAAAGCCGTGACAAAAGTAAGAGGAAAACCTTCAGGAGGCGTTCATCAGACCGTACTGTAGGCTGTAAGAGTGTAGATATAAACAGCATACCAACATTCTCCTTTAGATTCATAGTAACAAGACTGTCTTTTTTTTATTTTATAGTCATTAAATTCTAAAAATCTTCTTACAATCGAAGAATATTTCTGTTTGAAATGTCCATAGTCTGCGACGGTTTGAGCAGGGCTTATATTTGAGTCTGAAGAAATATATATTCAGTGGAGTACTTAAAAGTTTTACAGTTGATCAAATTAAGTTGTCAACTTGTCAAATAGTTAAATTACAGTCATCACCTCATTGACATCCATTGATACGAGTCAAAATATGTGACTGGTAAAGCTAAGTAATGCACGACTAAGACAATATTTTTTAAAGGAGCAAGTACAGTACTACTCATGTTCTTTTCTTTAAACTAGTTCTAGTCTTTACTCGAGTATATTTTCTGAATCTTTCTGAGAGGAAGAGATGAAGATATCTAAATGTGGCTATCCTTATTGGTTTGATGAGACTTTTTAATCAGGTATGTCTTCACCTTTACTTAAGTTTCTCAAATGGCAATAATAATTGTACTTGAATATAATATTTCAGTCCTCTACCCACCACTGGCTGTAACATTATTTCTATTTTTCCTACTAACAGAAGTTTCTTACAGGGGTAATATAGTCAACCTTAAACCCTGAGCCCCCTGATTCATGAACTAAACCCAGAGGCAACAAGCGCCATCGGCAATGCCCTGCTGTCCCGTCATTACTTGTTTGATTGACAGAGCGGAGTGGCCTGGCCTGCCCGCTATCCACACTTTGTTTCATACCTGATGAAGCGGAGACAGCCGCAATCAATCAAACTCTCTGGAGAAATATGAATATGAATCACAAAACTGAAGCCACTTTTCACCGTGGAACCAATTACAGACCAACATGATTCATACGTTTACCAGGGAAATGTGCTGCTGTCATCCAAATTTGCTTGATACGAGCGAGACTTATTGAGTCACAATCAAAACTTAATCAAAATGGTGAAATAGCTATTTTAAAAAACTGACCTCATGAGGTCTGATTTCATGGAAATGAGCACCAGGTGCAACGATTGCTCACATTATCCCATGCGGTGTGTCTGGAACCAGGCTGGATTTACTCCCAATCATTTTACCCAACATTTATGTGTAAAAGTCTGTATTTATTTTGCCAATTGTTTCAGTTGGAAATACTGCTGGTAGCAACCCCTGCTGGCACAGTTTCAAAGCAGCTTTCATCCATGAAATCTGTCTGATAATGACCCAACTTGATGAAAAGCAGTGCCAGGTCCAACAATTGCTCATTTTTATCCCACGCAGTGTGTTATAGTGGAAGACAACCGATGCAGCACCTGGGACGCCTCACCACATCCTAAAATGACTAGCGTGGTAGAAGTAGAGTTTGACAACTTCTACAACTTGCTCCATGCTCCAACATGTTTTCAGGAGGATGAAAAAAAGAAACTAGCTTCAGAAATGAACCTAAAACACCATAATGAGACACATTTAGCACCAGAAATGAAAATCTATGTTTACACCATCATCAATGAACCATTTAATATTTCAAAATGGATTAATGTGGATAAGTGCATCACCTCAGTTAGTAAACTGTTAGTAACACAGGGCACATTAGCCTAATCAAAGCCATTTTACTATTTTAGATTGCAATCAGCATAATCCAGATTAATGGCCATCTGACACTGACGTACGTGCATCAGTCTATTGTCGTGACTTTTCGTGGCTGCTCATGTTGGTCTGTGGATGCTTGAAAAAGAAGAAAGCTGCAACTCGTCTTGACTTGAATAATTGGGACTTTATTCAAAGGTACAAGTGAGTTTGAGATGCATCTCTTAATCAAAAATACTTCAAATCTTCATGCCAAATGTTCCAAATTGTTTCAAATTCTCCTGCCCCTCTTCTCCTGGGCTAGGTCTTATACTCACAGAAGAAACATGAATAAACATTCTTAAACGGACCATTTAAGGTACCAACTTCCGTCATTATCTTTCATAACTTACTTCACCACATCTGTTTCATTACCTAAGAAAGAGATGGCCAAAGGTTATCTTACAAACCCTATAACTCAGAGAGAGAAAGGTAAAAAGTTCAGCAGAACCTCACACCATTCTCCCCAGAGAAATCGTAAATACTATAGAATGTTTATTCTTCATGTAGAGAGACAGAGAGAGATCATAAATACTAACGAATGTTCAGTCTTCACAGAGGGAAAGGTCATAGTAGGTTATTTCAAGTATGCACTTCATATGCACTCCATATTCAGCTGTAATCTTTAGAGAGATCAATGAAATACTATAAAAGACCTATAAGAAAATACACCACACTATCTATCCTTGAATCAAAACTCAAAAGGGGGGGCTGGAGCCTATCCCAGCTGACTTAGGGCGAGGGCAAGGTACACCCTGGACAAGTCGCCAGCTCATCACAGGGCACATAGGGACATACAACCAGTCACACTCACATTCACAGCTACAGGCAATTTAGAGTCACCAATTAACCTGTTGAGTGCATGTCTTTGGACTGTTGGAGGAAGCCGGAATACTGTACATGCACATTTCATATGTAGAAATCAGACAGTGACCTAGCCTTTGACTCAAGAGGAAAGACACTCTTTCTGCTCTCACTGATGGTGAATGGATCCAGGTTTAGTTTTATTCATAAATTTGAAGTACTGTAGACATTATTATGAAAACGTGTGCTTTCATTGAAAAGATCTTTGTGAAAATATTTGACTTAGCTCTTATTCTGTCACATATATGAAGAAATATTAGCAGGTCATCAGCATAGATGATATGTATGCAAGTCCCTTTCCCTTTAAAGGTCAATAAAATTATCATCTAATTGAAAATGTGCATTATTCTCACTGACAGATCGTACATAAAAATCTGATAAAATATGAACTTGTATAAATTTGTATCTGCTCTCATTAAAGGATATGCACAGAATGATGCAGACTGCAGAGAAAACTATTAATAAAGATTAATCTTCTTAGTACGAAATCAATAAATCCATAAATCAATACAATCTTAGTAGTGAACAATTAGCTTGAATAAAGAGAAGTAGCGTACTTTGTTGTTAACACCAGCTCAATGAAACTCAGAGAGCATATCAGATGTCCAATAAACAAATGGAAAACATTTCTACAGCACAGTGAGAGCACTGGCAGCTTATCAGACAGGTGATATGTTTATAAAAAAGACATTTTGCACTGCTGGCTCTATTATGGCTTACAGCTCACAAAGGCACACTCAGCAAAAATCCAGAAACACGGTTCAACTAATGCTGCAAATTAAAGCTGTTCAAACAACATGAGGGGATCAACAATAACAACATCACAAACAACTAAAATGAAATGTAATTTTAGAAATGGAGCGTCTCCAGTGCTGGATCCATTAATGCTCACAGCTTATATAACATCCTGGAAATGACACAAACAAATTAACATTCCTGCCAAATTAAAGGAGCAACATGAGCTTTATGTGATTTTTATTTTTTTCCCCATCTAAAAAGGTGCGACGACATTCATAATGTATCTCATCTTGCCTAGGAAAATTTTACACTGCAATTATGTCCAGTAAATATTTATATTTACAGTTTTTACATTGATGCTGTGTCACTGTAGCCTGTTAATCAGATTGTTTCAGCCAGTTTTGCTAGATAGGGGATCCACGCCAACCATGAGCTCAGTTCTGCTCAAGGTTTCTGCCTGTTGGAGGTTTTTCCTTGCCACTGTTGCCAAGTGGCTGCTCAAGGTTGGAATTATTGAATTTCTGCAAATAGTATTATAAAGAGTACAATATAAACCTGATCTATATGTAAGTGTCACACAATAATTTCTTATGTTAGTTATGATTTGGAGCTGTATAAATAACATTGAATTGAGTTTCCTGCCTTTGTTTAGCACTAACCAATAATGTATCCATCCCTTCATGTAATTTTCAGTTTACACAAAAGTAACAAAACGCTTTCGACAAATATCAAAGAAAAATGTTGAATAAAGAGTAGTGATTTCTGTGAGTCACAGACTGAAATCATATCCAGACTTTACCAGTTGTCAGACTGGGGGCCATTAGCTTCACTGAATTGAATTTTATGCTTTTACCAGTCGGGTTTTTTATTCTGTTTAGCTCTAACCAATAAGTAACGAATGACGTATCCATCCCTCCATGTAATTTTCAGTTGACAGAAGCTACATTAAGGGGCAGCATTTTGACAAATATCAAAGAAAAATACTGAACCGAGAGCAGTGATTTCACAGACCGGCAAACACATCCGAGCTCCAGTTGCCAATTTTTGCGACCATTAGCTTTACAGGCAGATGAGGTCAAAACTTTGACTGGTGGATTGTTTCTCAAGTCAGTGAATATAGCAATCACTGGTCACAACACCAGACCTATTTGAACCGCTGAGTAATCGTTTAACAGCATTTTGTGTGACAGCATGTGTTTCTCCTGCCAATAACTAAATGACTGTTGAGTTACTGGTAAGTTCAGGCCAAAGATTCACAACAAGACGTAACCGTTTCAGAGCGTTGCAGGG
The DNA here is from genome assembly GCA_946959425.1 of Argyrosomus regius. NCBI lineage: Eukaryota > Metazoa > Chordata > Actinopteri > Sciaenidae > Argyrosomus > Argyrosomus regius. Next base: position 27,921,207 of record OX336885.1, on the reverse strand, counting down.
AAAAGCTGCAGCAGTGTGAACTGGCCCAGCCTCAGCTTGACTCAAGCCAGCTGTTGGCCTCGACTCAGCTTTGTCAAGCTGCCAGTGGTTGGTTTTAAAGCAAGTCATCCGTTTCAACAGCCAGCAGTCGTCAGTTTGTAGTCAAGTCAGCTGGTTGAAATGGGAAAGTTTTGGACAGAGAGGGTTACCTCATCAATTTGTTGGAGGATACATAAATAAATGTTCTTTTAAAGCTGTGCCCAAACCTAGTACTAAAATGGTTAAGGTTTTTTAAATCAGGTCATTGTTGGATTGACCACCAAATTTGTTTTAAATATAGTCCGATGATGACACTTTTATGATGGAGCAGGTCAAGACCGTACGCTTTAGAATATTATTTTCAGAGAATCAACAATTCCCACTATGAACAAGCACTTGGTGGCGATGGCAAAGAAAAACTTGGCTCATGGTGACTATCAGTTAGGACTGGTAACCTTTATTAGGGAGAGTTTTCTTCTTTCTAAGTTTATACCTTCAAAATTTGAGTCTTAACTAAACAAACATTTGAAATCTTTAAGGCAAATTTAGGGCAGAACATGCTGCCAGGTTATGCTGGTATTGAGATATTTACCTTCAATAATATTTTTTTCTTTAGTTGATTCCAATATACCGGCGTATGGAAACTTGGCACATACTAAACTAGTATGTATCAGTGAACTGATCTTCATCAACAGAGAGCTGAACCCAATCATATTTTCTTAAAATTGGTAATCAGAGCCAGTTGGATCCAAAAAATATGCAGAGCTTCCCAGTAGACTTTCAGTTTATGAGATAATAAAGAGTAAAGACAAGTATGGGAGCATATGACAGACTAATTTTACCAGCATGGGCCAGGCTAAAATTAAGTTACAACAAGACCACTTCTCAACTTTTATACAGTCAGCAGGATTGTAAAGAGTGAGGAAGAGAGATTGAGAGAAAGATAGAGACAAATCTGGGGGAGTAATAGGAGGCTTAGGAGGAGAGAGATAAAGGAAGAGTAGGAGTCAGCTTCAGAGAACAAGAAAGAGGAAGAGGAAGAAAGGCAAGAGCATAAAAATCAATTCATAAGAAGCTCTATTTCTGCTGCAGTCTTAATCACTGTTTCAGCATAGACGCACACACACACACACACACACACACACACACACACACACATAGGCACACAAGGGAATTTTGATCACATCCTGCTGAAGAAGCTCTCAGTCACTGAACCATTTACCAAACCCACCAACAGTAAAAAGCACCAGAGACCAATACTCATAATGCATTATCTACCAAACCAGCGTGTGTTTCCAAAACCTTTGAGCAGAACCATAGTAATCGAGGATGCATCATCAGTGGAGGTCATTCCACAACGCACAACCGAAGTAAACAGTAGTAGTGAATTTCCAAATTTGACCAAATCACTAAAATCACATAACTATATCAGAATTCTCTCTAGACTTCTTCACTGTTGCCTTTTCCATACTCTCCTTTTAGCTTTAAGAATACGACACGACCACTGATGTCGTCACAGTTCGCACCTCAGGTCAAGGGAAACCTGCAATGTTTTAGTTCCATCTGGAAACAAACTTTTCGCGTTCCAAACAAATTATTTTTAGTCAAAATGCTCCAAACGTTGTTCTGAAACCCCAATAGTCCCAAAATGTTCCATTCAACCAAAAGCCCAGTATCCCGAATATCGCATATTTTTTTCCAGAAATACAGACTTTCCCTGCAAATGTCTGTCTTTTTTGGTGAAAAGACCATAAAATAAATATGCCATCAACCTTTATTTATCTGCCATTTTAGGGGAATTTGCACAAAGTACAGTATTTTGTATTCAAGACTGTTAATTGTAGAATAAAACACAGTAATATTCTATGGCAAAACCTTTATTTGTACTGCATTCATTCATATGGTATTTTCATGTCAGTTACATGGCACAACAGTGTTGGATATGGAATATATAACCTTATACATGAAATCAACAGTACAAATATAATTTTACCGTAATATTAGAAAAAAGTTATACTGGATACATTACGGTAAAATTCTGGCAACCACAGCTGCCTGTTTTTTACCATAAAAACAACACCTGTTATTTTTTACAGTGTGAGGGTGTGCCCTTAGTATTTTATTATGTATGTGTATTTGGACATGCCAGAAAGGATGAGGTCATACAGTATGACATTTGTTCTGTGACCTTCACTGTCAGGTTAACAGTAATAAACAGGTGGCTAATGTTGTGAAATGGTTGAAGTTTGGTTAGGTTGAGGTGTCATAGCGAGTTGGTTAGGTTCAGGAAAAGTAGTTTGGGTCGAAATAAGTACATAAGTACATAGGTTATGTCAGCTGAGTTGCTTTGTGAGCTGGTGAGAAAGGAGTGTGTATTTTTGGAGCAATGGGCATTTGCTTTCAGAAGGGTTAGGGTTGCCGAACAAATAGACTTTTAGTCCAATGGGGAACATTTTTCTTGTATTTTCTTGCTTGCATTATCCACCCAATAGTCAAAACCCCAAATGTATTCAGTTTACAATGATATGAGACAGAGAAAAAGCTAAAGAAATCCTCAAACGTGAGAGGTGGTCTTTTTGCTTGATATATTTTGCTTCGTTTATTCATTTTCTGCCAATCAATATTGAACATAATCATTAGCTGCAGCCCCGTGGACACATCACTTATGTGTTTTTAAGTGCGTGTGCTGTGTATTCCCACTAGCTTGGCTTGAAGCAGATTGAATCTGAGCACTTAAAGATTCCCCAGAGACAAACAGACAACATTTACACCGTGCTGCTCCATTCAGCTCGATGAGCACTGCTGCTGCTGCTGCTCTCTGTCTGTCTGCTCACACTGTATCTCTATTCTGTGTGTGTGTGATGTACAGTGTAGCCCTCGGCTCTGACAGATAGAGACGGTGCTTTCTTGAAGCATGCACCAGGCCAGGTTAAACACAAACAGCACGCCGTGCCTTCAGCCTTTCCTTCTTTTTCTTACATCTTTCTTTCTTTTGTCATTCACGCTGCTCTTTCTTCTGCGTCTGAACCTGCGGCAATTACTGACGTCTTTCTCTCCCTCTCTCCTCCCTTGTCTCTCTCTGAATATACAAGCTTGGGCTATTTTCATTTCTTTTCTCTTGCCCTTCAACTCTCTCCATTGTTTATTCTTCATCCAACCTTCTCTTTACATTTCCTCCCATCCACACCCTTATTTCCTCTCTTTCCCTCACTCTTTATATATTAATTTCCCTCTTTCCTCTCCCATCCCTCCCTCTTTTCTCTCTACACCTACACTGCTTCCACACATTCTTTCTTCTGCAAATCTCTCCTTCCAATCTCCTTTTCCCTGTTCCTCTTAACCTTCATTTCTCTCCTCCCCCAACCTATTTTTTTTGTATGTTTTCTCCTTTCTCTCTCCCCACCACCTCTCATTCATCCCTCCATCCCTCCCGGCACTGACATACAGCCTCAAGCTCGTTTTAACCTCACATTTCTTCATACCTTCTCTTTTTTGCTCCCCTCTTTTCGTCGACCATGCGACCCGGAGGGATTCAGGTGTATCTGCATGTTTTTTTCCCCCACTTCTTTCCCTCGTTCCCTCCTTCCTTGCCTTCTCCATCTGCTCTCTGTACACACTGTAGCCTCAGGCTGTCTGTATCAGCGATCGTAACAGGCTGCACAAAACGCTTTAATAATGTAACAGACACACTGCAACAAGCTTACAATCCGACTGTGTCATACGTGATATAGTTCATACGCTGTGCTGACCTAAAACTTTACAGCAATTTGCATTTCATGAATTACTCTTTACTAATTAAAAATAACCTCTCCATGATAGTGGCTGGATGGCAGACCAGCTGACTGGTTGAACAAAGACACATTCAGGCAGAGTAACTAATCTCATGTCTAGTTTTCAACCTGGGCCTTATTCAGCCATGTTTTGTGTCAAAGACAAACGGAGACAGAAGTAAGACGTAACAGGCATTAGTTGCTATTTATTTATAAAGCCATTAATGGCAAATTGCTTTGTGCAGGAGTGAGTGTGAACGCTGCAACCTTGAAACGCGCTATAACGTATAACTCATGGGCTGCACACAGATTACGTGTCCTGCAACGCAATCCTACCGAGAAATTAAACATTTTCTGTATCTTTTGCCTGATCCTCTGTGTCTAATGGGCCTTTTCATAACGTTGTCAGACACTCTGAGCCAGTCAGTACCAAAAACAAGCACTTTTAGTGGATGTGATTTGATGGTGCACAGTTCAAAGGATTATGTAGTTGTTGCCCCATTCACAGCTGCTTTCACTCAAAAATTCCCCATTAGTCACTTTGACACAAACACGACACGGCAAAATAAGGTCCAGGTTGAAAATACTATTAGTTACTCTTTAATACTTCAAAGCTTGTCTGGCTTAAGACACAGCAACACCAATTATTTTCTACATGGACAGTGCTGTTAAACGGAACAAATGTTGGATACAAACGTGGAGGGGAAATCAAACTACGGCTCCAGAAGAAGGACCATCTAATCACCTTACTTGGAACTGTGTTGTGTTCACTGCAAAATGAGCAAGCAGGACGATAATACAATATCTCAAGCACAGACTGCAGCGTTTCGATGCTGAGGACCTTTGAGATTAGAATTACTGTAGAATAAATCTAAAATTACCAGGAGATACCAACCCTGTCTTCTAGAAATCACATCTAGAGTCCTAAATTGTATTCCCAATTACACTGTGGTGACAGATTTATGTATGGAATGGTGGTCCGGGTGGACAGTCGGCACACAGCGCACAGGAACTTTGATGCCAGAGTCCAGACTTCGCTGTTATCTGAGGTTAGGTTTAGGCAACAAAAGCTCTTCTGTAACAGTCAGGGGTAGGATTACACGTTAATAACCACGAGATATGTTGTATCTCAAGTCACTGCAGACTTTGTTTCTGTAGTAAAACCAAGACCATGTTCTTTAGTCAGCAGCAGCATACGACAGTAAAGAGCTGTCATAAGCCGCTGTGGCAGTGCGAGAAGAGTGACATAACATTTTCATGTGCCATATGCCCTCAGCATACGGCACATGAAAATGGCAACAGCGGTGACATACCGACATACCAGTCTGTGGCATATGACTGAGAATCACCATCGGTATACTGGTGAAATGTATCTGCCAGCAAGCATCACTAGAATGTGTCAGTAAGAAACTGCTATATGCCGGTGAGGAATTGGCTGACATACCATTTGTAAGTGCCACATTATGTCACATCAGTAACAGGGGGAGGGAGCTGCATTTCCAAACAATTTCCTGTGTCAACTTCAGATTATATTCAACACCCACTGCCACCATCAGCAGATGCTGGAAGCCTCTTTAAAATCCTCACAGACCCAACCCTCACCCCTCGCCTGCATTGTAGCAATAGTGTTTTTGACTGGAAACATTCCAACTCGTATTTTTTCTTCTTTAACTTGCATTCTTAACATCTACCAGTCTTCTTCATTTTTTTCACTAAATCCTCATTTTCCGTGAAACCCCAAACTTTTGATTTCGTATGCCATCTGTTGTTCTTTATCTAAAAACCCAGATAAAAGCGGGAACAAACTTCCTGTTCTGTTTCCGCCTGAACCTCCGTGAAAGCCAGGCAAACCACAGTGAAACGCAACTGGGACAGACGCTAACATCTGCCATCAATTATTCATTGACTTTACATCAACGTGCAGATTGCCTGATGAGATCCAACACAAACTGTAACACCTTCTGTCTTTCCAGACATGCCCACTCATGAAGGCGACAGAGCGTCAGGGCTCATCTCAGTGTATGCACACATAATGAGACAGATCTGTATGTCTACATCATACTGCTCATCGCTTCAACAAAGGATGACTGATTACAAAAAATACTTTAGTAAGGTTTAGTAGTCAAATGATGGGGAATTATACCTTAGGTGAGGTACATACAGTAGACAACACAACACTAAACAAGTAAACTTTCAAAACAAAAGTCTGAAAGGAGTGATTCGTCTTCATTTTGGGAATACAAATCAGCCCCGAGGAACATTAATGGATGATGCTAGTATTATTGTATCTTTTTATTATCATCCATAGTTTCCCTGAAGAGACCTAAACCAACAATGAATTCATCCTGCTATTACTCATAACAAATACTGTTTGTGCAACCCCATCCTGATATTTCTTATATGCCTCAGTGCTGCTTTAAAAACAAAAACGATTAAAAACACATGAAAGAACGACACTGCTGTGTTTGACCGACATTTATTTATTGCCTATCTCAGCTTGTCAGAAAAGTGAGAAATTGCAAACACAGTCAGAATCCTGTATGCTGTGTTTTTTTGGCTTATGTAGCATAATATTGGGGTTTATTTTGCAATAATAACAAGCTTGTTGTACAATATCCTGCTTATTACCTGGCTACTTATTAGATTAATCAATAATTTAACACAAAATACATCAATATATGATCAGAAATGTGTCCATAGCATGGTCTGACACTGGTAGCAGTGGTCTGCTGTGCAGAAATAAGACACCGTAGAATGTAATTAACCAATAAGAATCAAGTAATTAACAAATCTGTGTTATAAATATTATTAAAGTTGCATTGATCAATATTTTAATATCAATAATGGATGAAATGACTACATGTAATATCAAAGGAGTCTCTAGTTGTCATGGAAAATATCACCTGAACCTACAGTGCCCCCTTCAAACCTTTAAAGCGCTTTAGCGCCTTTGAGCTCATTGTTTTGGTTTCAAGACTTGTAATTTTACTGTTTTAGTTCACTCTGATGAATCCACTGCACAATATCAGTTATAATAATTAGGTTTTCAGTGTAAAATTAATATATTTGGTGGTATCAACTGAATGTCTTGCATCTTAACTGTATGTTAAGGGAATTATTCCCCATTTTTCTGGATTTTGAATCAAATGTTGACATTTTGATTGCCACAACATCTGTAAAATCTACAGGAGCTGTATCGTTCACCTCATCAGTATGGTTATTACTTTATGGTTTCTAATCCCACAGGTCTCCACCCCAACTAAATTACATTGTAAGCAAAGCTAGATATTCCTGTACTTTAAACTTGCAAAGCAGCAGAGAGAGAGGTCAGGTGTCGTTCAAGCTTCTGAGAAGGAGGTGAAAAAAAGAACTATTTATGCTGATGAATTTTATTCAAATTGTGGATGGATCATTGGTTAATTTTCCTTCGAGTCCTTGGCCAATTTAAAGCAGCGCTGCTGAATAGTGAGCCTGTGAGTTGGTGATGATGACCCTCATCCTTCTAATTCACTCCCCTTCCCACTCTGTTGTTGCTCTCCATGCTCGTGTGATTGCATTTTTTAACCAGCGAAGGGTGCAGACTGAGAGGTAATGCAACTGTAGAAAGCATAAACATAAAATGTATGGTGCAGAGTTGAGATGATTGATTAAGCAATGATTGTAGTATACCGGGATTAACTTGCGAAGGAACACTGTATAAAAGTAGAAAAAATACAAAGAGACAATAAAATTATTCATTGAATCTGAACTACTATGCAATGAACTTCCACAAGAGAGCACATTTAAATGTTAGATGTCACTTTTTATGAATATTACAAGGCTGTGAGGACGACCGGTGGGGGTTGTTTTTAATCATTTCCCTCCCTTGTGATCCTGTGAGCATTTATATTTCCTGTAAAAATGTAACACAGTGAATCAAAACTTGGGACCTTATTGAGGATCATACACCCCAATTTATTTACCCACCAATTAGTGCGACTGCCCAAGCCTTAAGCATAACAGAATTAGTCCTGTCTTCAATTGGGTTTCATTAGCAAGGTTATGTTTTAACGGTTTTGCATTTCAATGAGGATTTGAGCTCCTGGCTTCCTTCTCTCACTTAACTCTTGGTTTCAGTGTTCAAAGGATTATTGGCCAGGGAGGACGAGGTAATATTTCTCTTACTGCCTCTGACCAATTCTGTCTTTGACTTTCTTCGTCCTTTGTCCAACCTATCATTTGTTTATTCATTCCACCTCTTGCCGATAAGCTTACTGTGGCAGTTTTGCATTTTAATAAGTTGAACTTGTTTGCTATTTTTGCTGTCTATCTCTCCCCCTAAAGTTCAGGACCAAGTTACTGTAACTTTCATGGTTTTGTATTTCAGTGCTGATATAGTGATCAAGGACCTGCTCCAAAGAGAAAAGTCTTTCGTCTCCAACCATTCATTCATTCTCTCATCGTGGCCTTAAATTCTACAGCCTTATTGAGGTTTCTTTTTCGTGGTTTGCATTTCAATTAGGCTAACCTCAGCTTCAGCTCCCCCTTTTTTTTCTTCTTTCTCCTTTCTCTCACTCTCTGCCTCTTGGTGCGGTGATCAAAGACTTATTTCCCAGGGATACATTTGTCATATTCGCTTTCCTTCACTACCTTGACACAAGATAATGTGCCAGTTGGTAGAGGTTTTTCTGCAGAGTCTCACAGTTCCACGAGGCTTAGAGCCACGTGGGAGCGTAGACTTGAACCCTTAAGACAGAACAAGAAAGATAAAGAAACCTTCGACATCTTCAAAGTAATATCTTTATTCATGGGTTCAGTGAGCATCAGATACAGACAACTGGACCCCCTGTTTCATTCATCATCTCAATGGGATGACAAAAGGTCAGTTCATTTGAAAATCAAAGTCGTAACATTTTGGTATCAATAAAGGTTTTCAAAAACACCATAATTTACCCTCCGTGGCTAAAAACTCAAAGTATCCAACTGTCACTGATACAACAAAGAATATCAAACACATTATAGTTATTTTTCCTAACTACATGTCACAACAAAAGTCAATCCCTAAATCGCCCGTGCATTGTCTGATTTATTTGTTAAAATCATTTCTGTGTTTGCCTGTTTCAAATGCAACCAATAACTTCTCATTTGAAATTTTGCTAAACCAAAAATATGTTGGTATTGGGGAGGTATACGTCAGAACAAAATACTGTATTCAGACCACCTAAACCGAGAGCAAGTCATGGCCAAAACCAGAATGTACCAAGACAAAGACCAAGACAAGACCAAGACTTTAAGGGTTGGGACCAAGTCAAGACCAAGACCAAGGCAAGACAAGACCAGGTTGAGACCAAGACTAGACTGTATACAGCCTATTTAGGTAGCTAATATGTAGCTAATATTCACCAAATATCTTTGGGTGCTGTGTAGTTTTGCATACATTTCTATGCTGATTTGCAGAGTTTAGTAAAATTACTTGATTTGTACTGTATGTGTATCAAACACACACACAGAAGCACTGATGTTTTTTTCTGTGAGTTCATCAAGTGAAACACGACGTCACGTGACAAATTCACACAGAAACGTAGATTGCGGAGAAGTTGGAGACATTTTGTTTAACGTGCGATGTTTGGACTGTGAGAGGAAAGAAAAAACAGCCCCCAGGTGAAGCTCATCAGGTTGAACATGCATATTCACAGGATCAGGGTCAACATATGAAATGCAGGACTTTCTGAGGCAACACACCTAACCAGCTGAGTCACCATGCTGCCGCTGCAATACACCCGAGTCGTCTTATTAATTTATTCTTTCACACGGTGTACTTTGCCTTCGGTGTCGTTTCCCTCTCTTCATCACTCTTTCACACGTTCATTAACCGCCATTTTGTGCCTTTCTGTAATGAAGTATATACTGTAAGTGCTGCTTTAGTGGGTTTGTATGCGGATGTCTCCCTCCTTCTCTCTATCTTTCTGTACGCTGGGGAAAAAAAAGTGATGGAGGGGGGGAGGTTGTTCACGCCTCATGGTAACTTTCGCTCAGAAGAGCTTTCCATTTCCCAGGCCTTTGTTGAGCTATTACCACAACTAATCCTGAAGGCAAGAGTTCCCTTTACTGCTGCATACCGTGTGTGTGTGTGTGTGTGTGTGTGTGTGAGAGAGAGGGATACACACCTGTGCATGCGTGTTGTGTTGTCTAAGCATGTGTACACTTATTTGCATTTTACATGTCTGTGAAGGTGTAAAAATTATATTAACCACGCCCAATTATGTGCATACACGTGTGTGAGTGTATCAGTGTCAGACATATTGTGTGTTTGTGTGCGATATAACCTATAGCAGGTCTGGCTTCAGCACCCTGATACTGCAGCAGTGTTTCCCGCCAAGATGTGTGTGTGTGTGTGTGTGTGTGTGTGTGTGTGTTGTGTGTGTTTGTGTTTGTGTTTGTGTATGTATGGGGGGAAAGCAGATAGAAAAAGAGAGTGATTGAGTGAAAAGACAGAGAGCAGGAATGACTAAGCATGAGTGTGTATTAACAAACGTGTTTATGTCTGTCTGTGTGTGTGTGTGTGTGTGTGTGAGATAAGCCCTGGTTGACTGAATCCCATTCGGGGAAGTACAGGAGGAGGTTATCCCCTTACTGCAGAGGGTAGACAGACACACACACACACACACATACACACACTAGATTTCTCTCCATCTTTCCTCTCCTGCGTTACATACATACACTGTCTCCTTGCTTTCCAAAACTTGAACTCCCTTCTGTCTCCGTCTCTCTATTTCACACACACACGCACAAACACACACAAATGCTCACACAGCCTATCGTCATCTTTCTTTTCACTAATTAGTTCTCTGCATTATTCTCTCTTTCGCTCTCTCCACATTGCTTTGTCTTTCCCTTTACTGCTAAATTTGCTTTATATCACTCGTTCTGTCACCCATATGCACATTCAGGAACACGCACACACACACACACACACACACACACACACACACACACACACAGAAAGCTAAGGCTTGGCAGGAATAACTACCGCAGTACCAGGGTGCTGAACTCAGATTTGGTTGCAAGTCAGACACATGAGCACACACACACACACACACACACACATACATACACAATGCCTGGCAGGACTACTGCAGCACTGGGTGCTGTATAGGAAGCTAACGTTATGATTACCTGAAGGTGATCCTGCTATTTCACCCTTCAACAGCCAACAGGGCAACGGCACTGGCCCAGACACACACTAGAGAGAAAGACACACACTGCAATACAAAATCCCCATCAGCCTCTCTCACACACACACGTACATTCCTACATTACCAAAAGTGGACCAGTTATCTACACTGACCATGCGGGGTCCACTATATCTAGTCATTAAAAAAACATTTTTATTGAAGATCTTTTTTGTGCAAGTTTGTTGCCTCAGAATCAGAAACAGGTTTATTGCCAAGTCAAACAAAAATATAATAAGTGAGATAAAAATATAGATATTTATCGTTCTCAAAATGTAGTAATCCCAAAAAATGTTACCCAGAGTTGAAAGTTTGTTGTTGGAACAAGGTTTTGGTCCTGATGGACCGTTAATCATATTACTATAAATGTTACCAGACCAATGACCTTAATCTTTATTTTCTATATGAAAAAAATAGAAAGAAAGGAAAAGCATATTACCGTCTTCCACACTCAATGCAATGACCATGTTCAGGGTTTTTCACGTAAATAGAACTTGTATTATACATGTCCTCAGAAACGTATAGTAAACCTTCGAAACATTACCAGGTAGTACAATCTGACCATGAGGTCATTTGTGTTTATTCATGCAAGCTAGTATGAAGCACAGAAACATAGAAAGATTCAGGGATTTAACTGGGCTTCGATTACAATGAACAGATTGAAAAAGGATACTGAAATAACTCCATCACTAGGCGATTTGTCATGTCGGCAAGTCTAGATCAACGAGGGCTAGGCAAACTTATTTCAAGGTTTAATGAACCAAAATCACGTAACAGACATATTTCCAGGTAGTTCAACTTCTTCGCTTACTTCCCCCAAGTAGACCCCATTTTTGTCTGGTCTCTATATGCATATGAAGTAGTATCATAGAGTTCAGGGTGCCCACAGATGACTAAACTCACAACAGTGCATATCTGCACCTCCACTGCTGAAGACTGGTTTAGAAGTACGAGTGAAGATAAATCCATTTTTAATCCCAACAGTAAGCTCTGAGCTCTTCCTCTGATATACAGCTCTGGATCAGCAGCTGTCAGTCGGTAAGCAGAAACTTTGTCCCGCTCTGCTCCACCTGGATCTCTACATCTTCACCCCCAAGTTGGAGTGAAGGCATAGACGACTCTATCACCTCTCGAGACACTATTACGAGACAGTGCAGGCTTAAGCTAGCAGCTTAGCATGCTAATTTCAGTAGCTATCCCTGCAACACAATACACAGCTGCTTTTTTGACAAAACTGGACTGGAGTTTGTTGTGGTTGTGGCTCACTAATTCACTGTGAGCGACTTTGCAGCTGTACAAAACCTTTGACTGACTCACTCTGAACTCACATAGAAGCTGTGAGATGCAGGCATATGTAAATATGAGAAAAATGAGAAAATCCACGGAGAGGCAACTGTTGCCTAACTTTGTTGCATACAATATGAGCTTGCAACAGACTGCAGCACAAGAGACTCCCAAACCAATTCAATGATATTGATTATTTAACACCAACCATTTAGCCAGTCATTGTGAAGGTTCTTCAGTTCATCATTGATCTACGATCAAGAATGTTGAGTTAAATCCAGATCTTTGTCTGATATCCTGCTCAATATCAAGAAAGCAGACAGAACTTCTGCCCAGACTAACAAAATAAAAAGAGTAAAACAGATTTTTGAGACTAAAATGCTTACAAGGAATATTATTTTCCACGTGCAGTTTTGATGTGTGGGTGTGACGACTTCTGTCATCTTTGTGACTGAAATAAACCCGGTTTCCATTTTTGATTCCATTCCATTTTAGTGAACCTGTGTGGGTGGACCGGGATGCGGTTCAGGTCACGGTGGATTGTTTGATGTCGCTGCCTGTTTTCAGCTGCTTTCCTCACAATACTGCAGTCGATTGTCAGAGCCAGACTGAGGCTTTACTGAAGCTAATCCCCGTTTTTAAAACAATTCCAGACTACATGATTACATCCTCGGCAGCTGACATTGAAACTGAATGTCGGGTTAAAAATCACATTTGGTGAGAATATCAAAATTCAGTATGTTCTATTTCATTGAAGTAAGTGCGTGCATGGTTAAAGGAGCAGCCAAAACTACCATTTGTAAATGCTGCCAGTTTACCTACACACAGCAAGTGACAAACAAATCTGTCTTACAGAGCTTCACCATCATCCATCCATCCATAACCGCTCATCCTTGTCGGGGCCGGTCCTAGCTGACACCGGGCAACAGGCAGGACCCTGGAATTTTAGAGCCACCAATTAACCTGCATGTCTTTGGACTGTGGGCGGAAGTCGGGGTAGCCGGAGAGAACCCACACAGACACGAAAGGATAGGTTTAAACAATGAACCCAATTGTTAACCACTGCACCACCACCACTTAACTACTCAATGGATAAAACCAAGTTTACATTAAGGAATGGTTAAATACGAAGTGACACCATGACCATTTCTTTTAACAGCTTAGAACACAAACTTTAAACAGAGGTCTTGCGATATGGCAGGTTTGTTAGTTTTTTTTTTACCATCATTTTAGCATTTTAACATCCCAGAAGCAACAGAGGTGTGACGTGAAACACAACAGCATCATCTAGTGTGATGACTGTGTGTCCCATCCTGCCAGATCAGCCATTTTACACAGATGTCCATTTGGCTCTGTTAGTACCTTTGCTGCCGGCTCAAAAGGTGGATCGATAATTGTCCAACAGTCGCCTTCCAGCTCTAATTCACCAGATTCTGAAGGCCAGAGTACGCTTCAAATGATTCTCTTTCCTCCAGTAACAGTTTGGAACTGGTTCCAGATCAAAACTGTTCCTCAATTCTCCTGATCCGTAATCTGAATTTAAAGGATGATTTTATAACTCACGGGAATATTGTCTAAAATGACAAATAAGTCTAAAAATAATGGAATTGTCCTTAAGTAGTGGAGTGTGTAAGTGTGCATGTGTGTACTCAGATGCTAGTCTCATGTTTGTCTGTGTATGCATGTTTATGTCACAGTCTGTAATTACTGATGTGCGCTCATGTCAAAGTCAAGCTCTGCATGCGCGTGTTGACGTCTCTATATGCATACAGGAGTGTACTGATGAATGTCAGTGGTGGAGTGTGTGTGTGTGTGTGTGTGTTGTGTTGTGTGTGTGTGTGTGTGTGTGTGTGTGTGTGTGTGTGTGTATCCGGGCTTTAGGCTGTAAGCCAGGGCAGCCTTGGCAAAGTAAAGATGCTAACAGAGACTGACAGGCTGCCATCTTCCTCAGCTGCTTGGCTATCACACAAAGACACACGCAAACACTCTGCAGTTATAGATTGACACTCACGGACGCACGGAAATACACAGAATTACGGACGATCACATCGGTTCTCGCACTCTCACGCACAGCAGAGTGCTCACATCAGCAGGAGGAAAATGTCCATTGACAGAGAATGAGGAAAAATCTTTGCTGACTCTTTGGAACCAAGTTAATTGTTATCAGAGCAGTGCAAATGGTCATGTGGTTAGCTGTAAAATACAATGTCAAAGGAGAGGATGAAGTAGTACAGAACAGAAAAAAAGAGGAGAGGAGAGGAAAAAAGGAACTGACAACAGTTAGTTATATTTTTAAAAAAATGTATTTTCTTCTTGTGATGTAAGAAAGATCTCGGTGTGATCCAAACCTATCCACCCCCCTCCACCACGTTGTCAGATTTAATCCAAATCATCATGACAGTCTGTGTTAATTCTGATACTGTGTCAGGATTTAGTTTTTCCAAAATTAAACTGTCACGACCAGTTTAGGGGTGGAAGGAAGTAACATAAAACCAGGTGTTAAGGTTGATAAACAAAGGTATTTATTAAATGAAAATTCAAATTGTTGTTGGAGGAGGTGAGGTGCTAAAGGGAACAAAGGGCGAGTGGATGCTGTTTGAAAGAACAAATAAACAAAAAGAGAACTCTAAACAGAGCCTATATTATCTAAATTGAAACAAAACGAGAAAGAAAAACCTCAAAATCTAAACTAATACTTAATAACAAAACACACATCGAACTAACTAAACCGTGCCCCAGTCCCAGAAACAAACGAAACGAACCTCCACAAGTAACAAGCGAGTGAGCCACAGTTAACATTTACGATTTGGCAACAACGAGGCGAGCTCACACACAAAACAATAAGCCGTCCGGATGGTTCGGCGCTCCAAGTTTAAATGGCCGTGCTGGGGCATTTGGGCCCCGTGGAATGGCCGGTCCTCGGAGGTTGCCGCCACAATCCCCGTCCTGTACCTCCTCGAGGACGCCGCCACGCATAACCCCGCCTCTGGCAGCTGGGGCCAACCAGGAACCGGCACCCGCACACCTGTATTTACATACAGAAAACACTACACACGAGAGATATATGGGGCGAGACTAACAAAACTTTCAGAAAATTGACTGCAATTAATAAAAAAAATCTCCCGTTTCTTTTGTCACATTTCTTCAATTCAAGTCAAAAACACTTCACTTGGAGAAATATTCATAGAGTGCAGTCACTTCTTCTGACGTTTCAGGCAGGAGGTAATAACCTATAGCGTGGATGGTTGGGAAACAAAGTCTGTGATTTTCACACCAGAGATTTCAGGTCACATCTTGTCTTTCCATCTCTGCCAGTCAGATATTAAAGATATTGTTTTAATGTTTCCGCTTCTGGGCTTGTTTCTGAATAATAACCTTGTGCCAGGAATTACAAAGTAAGATTCAACAGGGGAGGGAATATCTTCACTGTGTGTTTGTGATGAATGTCTAAAGGGGAAAACATACATACATACATCTGAGGTCTCTTTCTACCTAAAAGGTAAAGGCAGCCTGTCAACAAACATAATATTATCCTGAAGACATCATGCACATGCATAAGAACATGCAACCAAACCACTGAGAGATGAAGGGAATGACACTGATTATCCTGTTACTGTATCATGGCACCTGTCAGAATCAGAATCAGAATCAGAATCAAGTTTATTGCCAAGTAGGTTTGCACTTACAAGGAATTTGACTTGGTGTAGTTGGCGCAGAATAAACATTAAGTAAAAAGAAAAATATAAAAAATATAGGAAGATAAAAAAAAACAAGAATTAAATTATAAATCTAAATATATACATATATATATATATACAGTATCTTCTAAGAACAAAGGAGCTGTAGTGCAAGCTGATGTGCAAGTATATGACAGTATAGTTGGCACTATATTCACAGAATGCTATAAAATACTATAAATGTGCAGATATACAACAGGATGAAATGGTCCCAAATAAATAGAGACTGTGCGTTAATGTAACGCAGAAGGTCTGAAGATGCTACGTTAATGTAACATGTAGGTCTGGATGGGGAGGGGGGTTCCGGGCCTTGTTGATAAGGCTAGTAGCGGATGGGAAGAAACTGTTCTTATGGCGTGAGGTTTTGGTCCTGATGGACCGCAGCCTCCTGCCAGAGGGGAGTGTCTCAAAGAGTTTGTGACCAGGGTGGGAGGGATCAGCCACAATCTTCCCTGCACGCTTCAGAGTCCTGGAGGTGTACAGGTCCTGGAGCGACGGTAGATTGTGTCAGTGGGTATGATGCATTAGGTAGCAAGTGAGCATTTTCTCCTCAAAGTTGATGTATTGGTAGCAAGAGCAATGAGCAAGTGAAAAAAAAAGCAGTGAACCGGCATCAGGGTCATGGGTGGCAAGTTCTAAGAAAAGTGTCAGAACTGTGTGTGGGGCAGCCACAGAACAGCCGGGGTGTCCACGCTGACCCCTGTCTACTCCCCAAAGCACCAACAATGGCCATGTGAGCATCAGAACTGGACTGTAGAGCAATGGGAGAGCAATGGCCTGGTCTGATGAGTCATGTCTTCTTTTACCTCACATGGATGTCTGGGGGTGTGTGCATCGCTTACCTGGGGAACACATGGCACCATGATGTGCTAAAGAAGGCAGTGTGATGCTTTAGGCAACATTCTTCTAGGAAACCTCAGGTCCTGCCCTTCATGTGGATGTTACTTTGAGACGTACCACTTACTTTTCTTGGAAACGGTATTCCCTGATGGGGAATGCACCCTGCCACAAAGCGTAAATGGTTCAGGAATGGTTTGAAGAAGACAACAACAAGTTCAAGGTGTCGATTTGGCCTCCAAATTCCCCAAATCTCAATTAAATCACACAAGGATTTACATGTTGGTGCCAGATACCACAGTTACAACATGTAAAACCATAATGTTTCCCATCACAAACTACTTATTCCACACCAGAAAGAGGTTGAGATATCCCCCAATAAACTGCCACAGTGGGACTTTGTAACAGATGAACGCATTTATCAAAGATGTAAGAAATAAAATGCGCCACAATGACTGCTTCAAAGCACAAAGACGAGAGTAAGGGAGTGAAAGAGAAAGCCAAATTGTGTGTGATATTGGAAGAGACTGAGGGCCCTATTTTCATGGCAGCTCTCTGACAGTTTGGTATTTTCCTGACCTTGAAATCTACACTGCCTGGTTGTGCGGTACTTTGGCGCCAAGTGCAGAGCACATGGTGCACAGGTGGGAGGTTCATTCTAATGATGTTGTTGGTATTTTGGTGGAAATTAGATCTTTCCTTCAGAATCATGTTTATGACATAATCATCACCATCTGAAGGCAGCAGGACGCATACGATAAAATCTGTTGTGTCCGATTTGAGGAGTTCTGCCACCGTGCATGGCCGTCCACCACGTTGGCCGTCATGCAAATGACATCAGGCTGCTACAAAGTAACCACAAACACATCTACCCATGTTTCACACAAGAAAAATAATATTATTAATTGTAACTACCATTATTTCACGAATTATCTATCTATCTATCTATCTATCTATCTATCTATCTATCTATCTATCTATCTATCTATCTATCTATCTATCTACCTACTATGGTCCCATTCTGATTTCCTGCAGAAGACGTTTCTTTATGTGTTCAGATGTTGCCTTCATGCGTCACTGTGGTTATCTGTATTTATTGATCACCACGCCCTCGGATCTATATCCGCATCCACCCAGCCTGTTAACAATTTCACACAGTCCGTGAGCCCAAGACCCCGTTGCCCCCCCCCCGTTGCATGTGCATGATTCAAGCACAGCCTTAAGAGTTTAAGGCCGTGTGTGATGATGTCGTATGCAAACACTGGGCGTGTAGGCATTAAGGGATTGTGCATGCATGTGTGTATGAGTGAGGGATAAAGCGACAAAGTATAATTGGGTGGAATAATGGAAAGACTGAGGGGGGTTCTACTGAGTGTGTGTGTGTGTGAGAGGAGAGAGAGTGAATGGTTTTATGTGTAAATATAGACGGATGAGAGAGAGTGTGTGAACATGAAATATATGGACGCAGAGTTTGTGTTACAGAGTGGAAAGAAAGGGAGTGTTAGAATGTCTGAGTGTGTGTGTGAGTGTGTGTGTGTGAGAGAGTGGAATCGGTAATCAATAAAATCACCACATGGCCGTATGGATAAGGACGACAACTGAGGCGACATTGAGTCAGAGAAATGACGGCTCATTTTGTCCGCCAACCGCCAACCGCCGTCGTCTGTTGTCTTCTTTTCAACTCTCCTTTCTGTCATGTCGTCCTTTCCTCCCTGAGTTTTTCAGAATAATAGCGCAATGACTATTGATGCAAAGCAGAGCTGTGGCAAGATTACTGTTATTAAAAGAGAATTACAAGCTAAGCGGTCTTTGCTCGGCTTTGAGGAACAGACACACACACACACACACACGCACACACACGGATGCACAAGCACTCAAACATTCAAATTAGTCCACACGCAAGCACAAATTCAGACAAGAAAACAGCTTAAAGTCAGCAGGCGTGTGTCACTGCTTCTTTATATTCTGAGCAGCGGCTTCTGAATCAGGTGAGAATGTTTCGTTGTTTTTATTCGAGCCGTGTCCGCTTCATTTAAACTTCAGCTGCATACTTTTCTAAACCTGTATATGTCATATGCACAATATTGATCAGTCAATCAAAGTAGTGATGAACCTCTCAGTGAGGAAGACTATTATTTAGCATCCTAGACCTGTGCTCAACTTCTCTTTGCATCCTGGCATTCGCTCCTCTTACACAGTCTCACACTCATTTCCTTGCTGTCATTATCTGGGGCTGTCAATCATCTTATCACATTCCCATCAGCAGGTCACATCTATCCAATAGCACAGCGGCACACCTGATGTCTTTTTAAATATGATTCTCTCTCTCTGCCTTCAGTCTGTCCACACTGTTGTCACTGCACCCCACCACCTCCACCTCCACCTCCGGCTCCACCCAGTCTTTGCAGATTCATCAGATTCATCAGATTTCATCCGTCATCAGCCTCAGCAGAGTCATCAGCGACCGCCACCGGTGTCTGCACTACATGGGAGGATTTATCATGCTGCTGCTCAGAGCCAACGCCCCTCAATCCCAAAAATCTCCCCTGTAGAGTCATCACAGATCATCTGTTATCATAAACAATCACCTTTACTTCATTTACACGTCAGTGGAGTAAAAAGTGCAAGTACAAGCACCCCAGAAGTGTAAATTTGCGAGTTGGTTTGGCTTCAAGGCTTCAAGAGGAAATGTAGAATACAAAAGTATCGCAGCATCAGCCTTGTAGCCACTGTCAAATTTACTTTGTGTTTGTGTCTCAGAATGATGAATCCTGCTTCACTTCCTGTTAGTGCACAAGAGAAGTCTTCAGACAGAAATCAGACTTTATAAAAACAAAACGCACACACACACACACACACACACACACACACACACACACACACACGGTCATTGCCGTTGGCTGGAAAACAGAGCATCCAACGCATGTGAGACAGACCAGTGTGTGTGAGAGGATTCATTCATATGTTATTATTAGATATTTATCCGAGGTCACTTAGTCTGCAGAGTCTGTTTTGACTCAACGTAATCACAATTCAAGGGAGCAGGTAAACTAGAATGAGTTTATTTGACTATAAATTACAAAATCACAATTCAGACAAACATCTCAGCTCGCCTCATTACTGACTTCATACTCTAGTTAGACTTATGGCGCTGTGTATGTTACATGTTCTCATCACATGGTCAAAAACATGTCGATACAAACCTCTGTTGACTTCTTGGCATCTCACAGGCATCATGTTGTTCAAACCCTTTTTGCTCATGCGCATTAAAACTGCGTTATACGGCGCTATCACCTGCCTACACTGTGTGTCTGATCACTTGTACTTCACTGGAGAATCATGCGCAGAACATGCGACATGGTTGTCCATGTTTGTGTCCTAGTTTCTGAGACACTGGACTACAACCAGTTCAAATAAAAACAACTCAAAACTCATTTCCCTAAATTTGCCTTTTAATATTAATACTCTAATTATGCTGTGGAAGCTTTTTAAGTGACTTTGTTTCAGTGCCATCTCTGTTTGTCACTGAATAAATGACCTGTGGGCATTAACAGAGTCAGCAGAGCAGGCCTTTTCAGTTAATGTTGTTTTCTAAGGCTTTTAGAAAATTATGTACAAACACAGAAACTAATAAAGTAACACAGTTTAGGCACTTATACCAACGACCGTTTAGCAGCAGTGAAATAAAGACAATTTCTTTCATTGCTATTATTAACTGAAACAGTGATAACAGTGGTAGTAACTGCAGAGAAGTGCTAATGAAGTAATAAAGCAGTTCTGATATTTCATAATTTAATAATATTTCACTGCTACATTTGATATCGGGTAAGTTGATGAATTTTGGCATGCTAAATTATAATTTGTAAGCATCACTTGTTCCCCGTAGAACTAAAAACAATTCATGGCTTGGTTTGACCAATAAATCAAGTTGACTGATTAATCAGATCTAATTAGAACTCCTGAAATTAATAAGCAATCAGCAGAATGTGTGACATTAATGGATTTCTGATTAGTTTCAACTGCAGAAGTTATCAGCGTTATTGATGAGCAAACATCAGGTTCACGCTGACGTTTGAGGAATACGTCTGACAGTAAGAAACCCATCGCCTGACGTCACATGTAACCAGTGATAAAAATGATTCCCGTGATTCCTACAAGACCCCGAAAACCTGTCAAACTTCTGCAGAGCGCTCCTTTTTTAATATGACAATCACATCAAACCCATTCTGAACTTTAACCCGTAACTGATCAAGTTGCCACTGCACTGCGCTCTCCCAGCTATTTAAATGCTAATCAATTCATTACTCCGAACATCATTATGCTCTCATCGCAGCTCACTATAAATCATGTCAATCCACGCAAACATCCCCGAGAGAGAGAGAGAGAGAGAGAGAGAGAGAGAGAGAGAGAGAGACAGTGGATGACAGAGGAGAAGAGTAACATTAGTTTTTAAATGAGGTCTGATTGAATCCTCATTCTCAATTTCATAATGAAAGTTTCCCCCCCTCTTCCCCCTCCCCCGTGCACCTTCCTACCTCCATCTCCCTTTTTTTTTTGCTCCTTCTCCCTCTCGAGACACACACGCCAACACACACTCGTAACGCTGATAACCAGTCACACACACACACACACACACACACACAACAGGAGTCCAGGAGAAATTAGCTCTCTGTTAATTCATTTCCATTGTCTAAATGCATGGTAATTTCTTGGATAGGGGAGGAGGGGGTGGTGGTGGAGGGCGGAGGGGTTGCGGGGAGCTGTGTGTGGAGGAGTGAAACTTCAAAACCGACTGCAGTGTGCAGCAATATAGGAACAAACCGCGCATTACAGCTCCGGCTTAATTATTATGCTAATTGAGCCGCCCGCGGGGGCTCAGAGAAGTGATGTAACGCTAAGAAATAAATATATAAATGCACTTTCACACTGTTTCAGTCAATTTTGAATGTATTAGTATGTGTTTTTGTTTGTTTTTTTCAGTTTATTGGATTACTGTTTTCTTTTTCTTTCTTTTTTTTCTCTCATTTCTCAGACAGCAGGGAGTTGAGACGGGAAGGAAGAGATGAAATGGGCTGCGAGGTGGGATTTCAGCACATGACTAAAGAGGGAAGAATGTCTTTTTCTTGTTTTGTTTTTTGTCACAGTGAAAAACTGTTTTATTAATCTCTGCAGCTTTATCTACAACATAACACTCATTGCAAAAAAAAAATAAAAATCCACCTTCACACATCTGCCCTCCATGAGTCACAGTCCACTGTATCCAACTGAAGGCCCACCTCTGAATCTAATTTGCAGTGACTCAATTATTTCTTCATTATCAAACGGTAGAAACGAATCATTATGATCTAATTTCCCCAAACAAGCTGACTACTAGATTATTGTTATCACTGAGGTCTTTAAAGAACTCATATATTCCTCTTTTGAATGTATAAAAACCCTCAAATGTGGCTGTTGATACTTACCAGACATTAATTACAATGGATTCCAATGGTGACATTTTTTGACGGTGACACCTCTTCCTGAAACTAATGTATCAAAATGTCTATACTAACTTTTCCAGCCTGTCCTGCAGCAAACTATCAGCTAGTAGTTCACCCATTCAAATGATATTAAGGGTTAAAATGATGCATAATTAACAGTGTGGCCGCTTTGATTGACAGGTAAGTGCCATTACAGACGGCTTATTAGAGCACCCGGGCACTATACGGCCCGCCTCAGGTCCGCTGATGATCCGCGTCTTTGTCGATATTTAGATTAGCCAGGAGGCGGAAGAAGCAGTGGCTGCGTATTTTCAGCTTTAAACCATCGCTTCGGAAACTTGGACGTGTAGTTGGACATTTTGAAATTGTTTTTCTGCCGTAAAAAAGGGGCCACTGCCAAGTTACAAGGTGTATTTGATACTACAGCACAGGGGAAAGGCCAAATAAATTTATATTTCTGTGTCTTTTTTTTAGAACAACATCGTTTACTTAGTCTTTCTAAAGCTGCTAAAAATCCTGTTGAAGGTGATACCCAATTTTTCTAATTTGCCAGATTCGACAATGCAATTTTCATTCATGCAAATGGCCAGATGTGCACAGGTGTGAAAATGGTCAGAGCTAAAAATGCTCTGCAAATGATTTGCTCAGAGTAGTCCACTTTACCATTTGTACTTCAGCATACTTGTGATAATAACAATGTGTGAATAAAACGCCGCCCCACGTTTCATTATAATCAGACCATTGTGTTGGCACAGCAGGGGTCTAAATGCATCGTATGAAAGAAACACTCAAGGTCACCTGAAAGAAAAACACCATGCTGGCCAATGTGAAAGCCATAATTGTACTTTATAGCTATTCTACCCATTCGGAAACACGGAAGAATTTTTTTCAGACATGCAGATTGTTATAGCCACATCTATATACATTTATTTCCATAACAGAAATCCGAATGTGGGGACTCGTGCTGTTAGTTTGCACTCGTGGGTCATTTTAGGATGCATCCATCAAACTGGCATCAGATACGGGTCACATACAGAAATGTCAGTCAAAAAAAAAAATTGGATCTAAGCAAAAGGTGAAATTGAGTGGAGCTTTGTAGCCCTCAGAGCCGTCGGGGCCAGCGGCTCCTTTGAATTCAGTTATAGCAGAGTCACATTTCAGCGTCTGGCTGCGCACGAGTCGCTGCCAATCATCCTCCTGTGGAGCAGAGCGAGGTAAAGGTGCATCGCCCCTGTGCTTTATGCAAATGAAACTGCGCTGGTCGTCGGCAATGCAGCAGCCAATGCCAATCAACAAACACACAGTGTGTGTGTGTGTGTGTCCATGTGTGTATGTCTGTGAATAAGGCTTTTGGCTGCATTCGCATATATTTTATTTATGTTTTGTCTTATTTATATGCATTTATTCTGTGTGTACGTCGTTTATACAACTGTGTGTGTCCATAATAGTGTGTGTGTGTGTGTGTGTGTGTGTGTGTGTGTGCTTTGAGCTATCTACACACACATACATGTTATGGATTAATGTGCCATTGTCCTACAGTGTTTATAGTTAGCCCATAATGTGTGTTTGCATTTGTTGATTGGTTGCGAGTCTCTGCATGCATGCATCTTTGTCTGTGTTTAAAGTGCAGCTGTATATAACAGTAATGGTAATGTTTTTGTACATTTATGCCAATGCCTCTCCGTGAGTTGGTTTATGCGCGTGAGCGTTTACGTCGATAAGCTCCGACAACATTGGAGAATGCAGCAGAGAGGAAACATTGATGCTGTCTGGCTTCTGAAGGGACGGGGTGGCTGCACTGCATCAGCTAAGTTATTGTCAGAGAAGTAGGTGGACTCACTAAAGTCTGTTAACACACACACAAACAATAATAATAACTTTAATGCTTTTATTCTAGGATTCATGGCTTCTTTGAAGCTGCAACCTCAGTGGCTGTCAAATGAAACCAATGTGGAAGTTCCAAAAACTGTTGCTCCTCAAATGGCCACTTGAGGCTAGCTACAAAATGTGTCAGTCTCCATAAGACCCTATATGAAAATGTCAAACTTCACAGCAGATATAAACATGTTTACAGCCTGGTCTCTATAGGTAATGTCTCTGTTCACGACAACCGTACTGAGAAAGAGTTTCCATGCGGTTCACCTGTTCAAATTCTCTTACGTCTTAAATATATGCATAGCTTAAGGGCGTGGTCACTTTGACAGGTGGTGTGCTGTTCCAGGTGTTCAGCGACCAGGCTTCATCCGGCCCACCTCAGCTTCATGTTTTTGCTAATTTTTGGACTAGCTTGGAGCCAGCGGTGGCAGGACTGCAAAGATGTCGTTGGCCCGAGCCACCACACCGCACAACTGACTAATAAAACTGAAACTGTCGTATTAACATTAACCGTCTTCAATAAAATTCCAATCTAAACAATTGTGGCTCATGTTGACTCTGATTATGTTGCAAGAGTAGCAATCATATCCTTTGAAAGAACAGGCATAAATGAAATGGCACATATATTACTTTTTTTATTTTATTTATTCTGTTTTTTTTTTTTACCTGAACAAAACTGTTAACATCCATTGAAAATCACATCATGTCTCATGTGGCTGTGTTCACAAATTCAGTCTTGTCTTTGCTTAGAGCATTTCATTCTTTGTCTCCATGCTTGTTAGAACTGTTGATCCAAACTCTGCAGTGTTTTTTTTTTCTTTTTTTTCTTTTCACCTTTAGCTCAGTTCATTTGGGCTCATGACAACAGCAGAAAGCAGTCCCACTTGGATCCTGGCCAAAACAATTAGACCGAGAGTTTGACAGGGGGGTTCACTGTGAGTGACAGCAGGCTCCAACTACATAATGCATTGTACATAGTGGCTTTTAAAACAGCTAATGTTTTGTGCATCTTTATCTCAGAATAAAGTCCATTCACAGCTGCTCCGAGTCCTCTGTGAAATTAGCAGTAAACACACAAAACTGGGAACTTAAGCCAAGATCATCAAGCAACTAAAAAGCAAGCTATCTACAGCAGAGATCTTTGGGGAATGAAATCATCATATCTCTGTACTTTTCTACAACACACTCTTGTGGCAATCTTGGCGGATGTGAACAGATGTTCCAACGACCGTCCCAACACAACCCAGTGGGCCCCACCGGCTCCAGAGGAGCACGAGCCCAGACAAATTAGCATTTTAGTGCTACAATGTTTACATCCTGTATAGGAACAGAAACACCCACAGCAACATCACTGACTCCCATGTCGTCTACTTTTAGAAGTTAATTCGTGTGATCTTTTTTTCTTTTTGGCATTGATGATTATGTTCATTTTAAGATTAAGTACTTGGTCACAGTTTTACATCGTCTTTTTTTTTTCTTTCTAATCTTAACACAGAATTAGAGTAGCTTTGCTTCCTACACTTATTTTAACTGCAGTCCACTGGAGTCAAATTAGAACCTCGCTCAAGGCATCACTCGTTAATTTCCCGATCTAGATTCCCGAGCCATTTTTCAACAGGCGTCGTGCGTCTCTCTCAGCAGCTATGTGATGTGTGATGTGTACGGTGAATGCCGATGGTTATGCGCCCTCTAACAGGAACATTAGTCAGACAACCAAAGGTGATAAAAAAGAAAGCAATATATCCCGCACAACTAAAATATCACTTTAAGCACAGGGAGTTCAGTGTTAATGATTCTATATGCTAATGGTTTCATCTGACACCGACAGTGGAGCAGATGATGAAACATATGGGGCTAAGACAGAAGCCCAGAAGGGACAATTCACACTAAAACACAATCTGCATATATAAACAGTTTCCTGGAAAAAAGGCTGCAGCCTAATCCTCCAGATTAATCATTCGTGTTAATATGCCTTGAGGGTCGTCCTGCAAAGTCGACACTTTGAGTGGTGAAGAAATGGTACTTCCTACACATAAGCTATGAATGAATCACTGTCAAACATCAAATATAATAGTAAAGCTCAAATCCTGGCATGTGAAATGCTTTCATTTTGGATCCATTTAAAGGAAACTGTCTAGCTTGTGTTGAAGATGTTGAAGAAAATGGGCTTGAATTGATTCCTGCAAAAAACTTGTGTGTGTCATCTCCACTGGACGTCTACTCTCTCTCTCTCTCCTGTCCTCATCCTGAGATTGGAAGCCAATCTATTTAGAAATGAGTAATTAGGTTGAAGTTGATGTCCCCTTATTAAGAACAGAGACTTTCCAGAGCAGATAGCATCAAGTGATAAAAACAAGCAAGAACAAGAACATCTCATACTCTGGATAAAAGTCAAATACAAACCCTGACCTCGCATTTCAAAGATGACAACAACAATGACACTAAAAAGCAACCAGGTTCCTGGCGAGAACACACAAATGGGTTTACGGATGACAGTTTTGGCAGATAATGACAAACTGTCTTGGCTTTATATTGACTAAAGTGTCCCGACTGACAGGAAGAACTTACAAAGAATGTTGTTCCAGTATGACATAGCCACCATCAACAATAACAAGAAAATGACACCCTCTGTTATAAAAACGATCGCTGGCAAGTGAAGTACTTGATAACTCATCTTTTCGGCTGAAATAGTGAGTGGGGAATTTTGAGTTATGCCCGATACTCGAAAACTCAAGAAAAGAAGAAACAAACTCACAATGTGACACTTTAACTATAGTGAGGATGAGCTAGTGCAACACCTTATGGTATATTACAATACTGCAATGTATTTGCATATATGCTCAATGGAAAGCCCTACATTTAAGAACACAATTTGATCCTGAGATCACAATTTGAGCTGGGTTTCAAACTTTCAGACTTTTCCACACTGACTGAAAAGTACAAAACGTATCCTATTCGTAGTCTTTCTACTTCTTCTTTGATGAGGTAGTTGTTGATCAAAATCACAATTCTGCCAATTTAAGATGATTTTTAGATATAAACATGGAGTGCAGAACTTTTGGCGGCTGTGGCTCAGGAGGTAGAGCGGGTCGTCCAGTCCCCGGCTCCTCCAGTCTGCATGTCGAAGCGTACTTGGGCAAGATACTGAACCCCAAATTGCTCCTGAAGGCTGCGCCATTGGTGTGTACTGTAAATGCATATGAATGGTTAACTCCAAAAACCGATGGCAGCCAATGCAATTGGTGTATGAATGTGTGTGAATGGGTGAATGGGATATGTAGTGTAAAAGCGATTTGAGTGGTCGGAAGACTAGAAAGGTGCTATATAAGTACAGTCCATGTAGAATTTCAAGAAAGTCCACAGCAGTGTATTGAGGTCGATACTCAATACAAAACGCACAGTTCAACTAACAATCAATGAGTCCTTTCGGCAACAAGAAATTCAGCTTTTGAATCCAAGGCAGACAAAAATACTCAGTTTGAGACTCAATACAACTGTTGGCCTGTGAAAATAAACCATGTGTCTGATGGACAAGGTTAGTGATTCCCCAGCAGCTCCAGTAGATACCTGTTGTCTCGCCAGCGTGCTGCTATCAGGTCTGGGGAGTTTTTGGTTTATTGCCAGGAGTTGACAGGCTAATGGCATGAATATTGGTACTCCGGTGCAGGAAAGTCGCCACAGACACCAGAATGAAAAAAATATTATATGCTTAAACAGCACTGTGTGAAGTCGTTTGACAACGACACCCCAGCTTTATTTTGGCAAACTTCTTTCCCAGTTGTTTTTGTCATTTAGCATCGGAGTTTACATTCCTCAAATGAAGATATCAAAAAAGTATATTTCTCTTGTCATTACGAAACCCAGGTACCGCTGTCAGAATGTCATTAATATGTTAATTTAATTCTTGTTTCATCGTCCTCTGCTACAGAATTCTTCACCTTCGATGAAAAGAAGAACGATGTCGCTTTGAGTCGAGTGTCTCGGCGTGTAATTTATATGAGCTTAAGTGTGATCTCTGGACGTGCTTTATTTGACGGGGACTTTAATCACAACATATGGGCTCTGCGGTTGTGGTTAAAGTGCGACTAAATTGCCCAGGCATGTGATTTGGAAGAGGACGGCAATAAAAATACGCATTAGCAAGAACAAAACAGGCTGATCGCTGGTTCTTAATTAGATGTGTGAGACCGAGCGTGTCGGTGTGTGTGTGTGTGTTTGTGAGAGAGAGACAGTGAAAGGAATAGAGCATGAAGGTTGCCTCTCTCCAGGTCGTAACGTTTATGAGGGGTCATTCATGTCACCTCTTTACGTTTGCATTTATCTCTCTTTCACACACACTCTGTAACATATGAGTCTAACTTGTGTGGACACCCGCACACAGACACACAAGCAGTTTCATCATTTCCTGCCTTGTCTGTGTTTAAAAGGTTTCCTTCAATATTAAGATATCCAGCAGCTGAAACACCGCGACTCAGACTCTGACAAAACGATTCCCGACATCAAAGTAAATCTCACAGGATTCTTAATGAAGTTTTTCTCCCCTTTTCATGAAAAAATAATATTCCTTCAATGGAAACCTGGCTGCGGATGCTTTCTGTTATTTCCCTGCACCATCTGCTTTCTCATTCTCACAGCACTGACACACCTGGGAGCTGGACTGGTCTTGCCGCAGTCTCCTACTGTCAGCCACCGGATCAGCTCCACTAGAGCAGTTGGACTGTTACATTAAGTACTACAGATGTGATTTGGAGTTCAACAAATGTTTTCTCAGGGGGCAGAACCGCAGGGCAGGTCAAGACACTATATTTGAAGTTTAACTTTAGCAGGCCAGAGTCAAAGCGCTACAGTCCAAAACACAATGGTGCCATTTACACAACCTATTACTTTTTTTTTTATTTTTATGTGAACTCACACACAAGTCTGGGAGTATGCCGGCGCAGGTGGACGTGAGACCTTGCTGAATGGATTACCTTTTTCATCCATTCTAACTTCATACACACTACATATCTTGACTTCTCTTGTGAGGTGAAAGCACGTCGTCCTCTTTATTTTCTGGTCAGCGATAGATGAAAAGGTCGTCTCGTCGACCTTTTGCACAGAAGACATTTTGGCTCTTCATTAACAAGTGGTCCGGGGTGTAGCTTCGGTCTCAGCACACACAACAACCCCTTCTTCATTGATTATTTTAATCTCCTGACACGGCGGCAGGATCGAGCAGGATTTAATGTTAATGTTCTGTGTTCTTTACACATCCAAAAGGTTACACACACAATCCAGGTTAAGGCAGCCGTCCTCCTGATGAAGCTCCATAGCTCAGGATTGGCCGTCGAGACCATGTTTAAAAAGGCATGGACCGGTAGAGATGGAGTAAAATGTCCACGCAAGTGTGGATCTCTAAATAATTTGTTTAGGGGTGGCAGGTGGATGATTTAGAACCGATTGGCACATCATAGTTGGTGATGTAGAGATGTGTCCCTACACTCCATTTATAAATCTATGACCATGGTGTTGGTTTCACTTGGTCTTCATGAGAAGTTGAGAAAAATGTGGTGGTGCATTGCAAATTACTTTGCATGTTGTATTTACATACATTTTCCTTCGATAGCAATGTATTCTTGTTGACAGGCCACTACATTGTTGGGACAGTGTTTTCTTAACTACAACACAGTCAAAAAGCTCCAATTTCACATGCAGTTGGGAATGAGTTGCTGCCCCAAGCTAAGGAGTTCACGTATCTCTGGCTCTTGTTCACAGGTGATGAGAAAATGGAGTGTGAGATGAGCCGGCAGATTGGTGCCGTGTCAGCAGCAATGCAGACGTTTTGCCGGGCCGTTAAGCTCTCGATTTACCAGTCTATCTACGTTGCACCCTTCACCTGTTGTCATGAGCTTTGGGTAGTGTCCAATGCAATGTAGACATTTTGCCAAACCGTTGTTGGGAAGAGGGAGCTAAGCTGGAAGGCAAAGCTCT
Organism: Argyrosomus regius; assembly: GCA_946959425.1. Taxonomy (NCBI): domain Eukaryota; kingdom Metazoa; phylum Chordata; class Actinopteri; family Sciaenidae; genus Argyrosomus; species Argyrosomus regius. The sequence goes on along the minus strand of OX336885.1, from coordinate 27,891,025 downwards.
CAATTTACCAGTCTGTCTACGTTGCAATCCTCACCTATGAGCTTTGGGTAGTGACTTAAAAAATTAATACAAATGGCCGAAATGTGGCAGACCCAGAACTCACTCCAGGGACTATATACCCCCATCCTGCCAGGGAATAACTCGGGAAGCCCCCAGGAGGAGCTGAAATGTGTTACTGGCCACAAGGACACAACCCTGGATAGGTGGAAGGAAATGGATGGATGGACATGCAGTCTTAGTTGACCTTTCCACCACATGTAGCCGTTATGACTGGAGTCTAGAGGTAGTTTTGACTTTCCAGCACTGTATGCGAGCAGTTAAGTTTTTAATAATTTAATCATTTCTGAGAATACGTCCTGTACCTGGTCGAGTAGTGTGAATTGGGTTTATCAGAGCTTTTTCTCAGCTGTGTTGCTTTGAGAGTTGGAAGATGCTATAAAGCTCTGCAAAGCCGAGGGAGTCTACAGGGTGACGTTAAATTGCATTTAGTGAGGAAAAAGACAAGTCACTTCTTTCACTTGTTGGTCCTTGTACAAGTCTCTTATTTATCTGATCCATAGTTTTATCCCTCCTCCTCTTTCAGTCCTCCTCTTACGTTCCCTGTGTGACTCCTTCCTCCTATCTGTTGTCCTCTTGTTGATCCGCCTCTCTGTGTCTGCCTCTCTCCTCTTCCCTTGTTCTCCTCTGCGAGCCGAGCTCGATTTATTCCTACGGTGATTTTATCAAACAGTTTTGTCAGAAAGTGCTTTACGGAGATCAGAGAACAACAAACACAGATAAAAAAAAAAAAGCAAAAGATAAAAGCAAGAGAGTACGGGCACATCAGGAATAACAAGATAAGAGTGGTTAGATCCTCTGTGAGTGTGCTTGTGTGTGTTTTCTCTCTACCAGCACAAGTCTTTCTCTTCCCTCGTCATGCTCGTGAAAGCTGATAATGTCACATGTTGTAAGATCTGTCAGGATGTACTAATTGTACTAATAAATGTCTCTCTAATGTTGAAAATGTAGCTGCAATACACAATCCAATGCTTTTTGCCACTGTGAGCTGCTCAGCACAGCCACAGATTTCATGGAATAATCTCAAAGTTTCATAAAATATAGAAATAACAATCCCAAATTCAGTGAATGTATGACAAGATGAACTTTGACAAAGAATGACTATAAAACAATGGACAATTATAAATGAACTAGTTAATAATAACAATCTGCGCATCACAAACAACTTGAATGACTTTTTGTGCATCAGTATTCGAGTGCAGTCCAGGAAACTATTAAAAGAGCGACATCATTTCATGCTGTCCACGTGAGAGGAGCGAGCAGGAAGCCAGCTAGCTCGGCCAAAGGCAATCTGTCAGCTGCCCGAGCGGCCAGGAGGCAGATTGAGGAGGAAACATCTTCCCTGGTAGCCCCAGAGCGTTTTGTTTTTATATATACAATGAACACAAATCCAAACAATTTACTACTCCAATAATCTCACTTGCAAACAGATCGCCAGCTCAACCAACCAACTCCAATCGACTCAACACCCAAAACACATTTCCTGACCTCCTTATATACACCTTACTGGTCACATGACCAATTAGATGATACAATTATTTGCGTTTCTCTCACACCAATTCAAATGTATACAATACAAACACAAATTCACGTACCTCATTAACCTGAATACCAAAGGACCTGACCAAGGAGCAGGCAGATTACCGCCTCTCACACATGAAGCCCTACCTCGACAGCGAGGGGCCGGGAGCTGCTGTCGGCTTTCGACTTTGTTGAATTTACCCGCCTGCTCTTCACCAACCGATCCCTCGCCTTATGAATATAAAGACCCTGTATAGACTCTCCACTTACTCCCGTCCTCCTTCAAATGGTGGACAAAATTGTGGATCTCTTTTGGCGTAACACCAGAGGAAGAGAGAGCAGCAGGCAGCAGTGAGTTTGGCATTTTCTTAGTTAAAATAACAGAGTTTTTCACTTGTTTGCGCCATTATAATCTGAATTACCACCAAGGGTTCGAAGAGCTTCCACCGGGATGAATGGAGTGGCCCTTGTAATACATCACAGGGTTTATCCTCTGTGCTGGGGCCATTTTAGGATTTCTCTGACTCAGCTCGTGAAGCTCAGCTCCTCATTATCACACTTTGATCACCTGTCACTCTGAGCTATACTTTGTCAGTCTTAGCTCTACTTATACCGCATTAATGTCATCTACTTACCAATTACTTGTAAATACTAGACATTAGTCTCAGCTGCACTTTGAGCTAACGTGCTAATTTTAGCATATTAAATTAGGCGTACATTTATTCCGTCTCTGTTTCTGTGAGAGCCACATCCCTCTCTGTATCAAATCTATCCTCTTTTTCTGTCTCTCCTTTGTGTTTATCGTGTCTATAGTGTGTGTGACATCTCTCGAGCCGTTATCCTTGGCTTTCCATCCTCTCTCTGTGTCTCGCTCTCCTTGCCTTTTCAGTCTCTGTCACGCCGTTGTTTGTTAATGTCACCACAGATTAAAATACAAAGGCAACCATGAGTGTGTGGGCCTGAATATGTGTGTGTGTGTGTGTTTACAAATGCAAGTCATCTGTATGTGTCTGAATCTGCATGTGTGTGTGTGTGTGTGTGTCTGTGCGTGTCCTCCCTGCAGCTGTGTACTCATGCATGGCCGCCACTGGAATCTGCCTGCTGCTGCTGCCATCGAAGGCTGCTGTCCACTGTTATTCAGGACAAGCACACAAACGAACAAACACACACAAAGAATCGTGAACATTCTTTCTTTTCTCTTTCCAAGCAAACTAATGTGTCCAACTTGTATTTTCATTCTGAAGCCTCAAACAATCTTTTTTTTCCCCCTCCTCTTCATTCAGGGTGCTACTTTTTTGGTGTTTCTATCAAATAAATGAATAAAAAAAAGACAATTTTGCACAATTCCTTTTGTTTTTTTTGCCAGAAAAATCAGTCTGAACGTCCTGAAATCAGTCAGTTTGTTTTGAAAAAAAGAAAATATACTTTATGATTTAGGAACCTAACATGATGTTCAAACTATCGAAGAAAGAGCAATCTTTGCTTTGCTGCTTTGTGATGTAAAACGTCAGTAAGCCTTCCTGCCAGATCCAGCCTGGCAACAACACATTGAAAAATGCAGCATAGGGCTGTCAGTAGTTACGTTTCTATCAATCTATCCAGGTATTTTGATGCACATTTTGAAGTATCATTAGAAAAGTTTGTTTAAATCCTGGCTATGACCTTTTGTGACAACATACAAGCATACTTCCGCCTTTTACACTGAGTGATGTCATTTTTCCACAAGCCTCACCTTAAAAAATGAAGTCTTCAGAAGAACACACACACACACAGCATCAACAGTCCACTTTCCTTTTTACATTACATAAATAACGGCATGTGCTCACTGAACGTCTACATCTATGCAGCAAACTCTTGCGTCCAGTTGTGTGTGTGTGTGTGTGTGTGTGTGTGTGTCTGTGTGAGTCACAAATAGTTGGGTATTACAACGGTTCAGTCTTCAAAGATTTCCATTAGCTCTGCATTCAATTACTGCAGTAACGGGGGGAAACTTCTGTCATCAATATCAACCTCATTAACTAAATAAAGAAACCTGAAAATAAGGGTGACAGTGGAGCGGTTTGTTTCTCTAGTTCTATAATAGCACATTAATCACACACTGCAAAACCACATCGGTACATTTAAGTGTTACTGCAGTGCTGCAACACTGAATTTATGCCTGACTGAGACCTTGAAAGAGTAAACACAAAGAAAGGACCAGAAGATATAGGTCCCCATCTGGATGTACAAGTAATAAAAGTGTAACATTGTCCAAAACATGAGTATTTTCCCAGGAATGTGTAATTTTAAATGCCTGAGTAAAGATTTTACAATACTCCATCACAATGTTGGCTTACTACAAGGATACGTGTGCAATACAAAGTATCCCAGTGTGCACTGATTTGATGTTTTTTCTAGTAGAGAGGAAATCCCAGTGGATGTTAGAAGACAGAGAGGGGAAAAAGGATAGGAAGAAGAGGGGAAGTAGATTGACAATCAGTGTTTACAAGAAAGAAAAAAAGAAACAGGAGTGAAAAGAAGACCACAGGAGGTGGGGAAAAGAAGTTGAAGTTAAAGAGGAGGGATGGACATTATTTGAGCCTATGACACAGTTTATTGACTTGTTCTAACAGAGGGGGGGATGATGACAGTGAAATGATTGAAAAATGGAAAAGAGTGAAAGGACGAGAGGCAGGTTGGGGGGGTAAAGAATCTCTTTATCGACTTCTTCTTTGAAAAGGGACCATAAAATGCATGCCCACATACATACTCACTCACACACACACACACTCTTGGACCCTCTCCCTCACCTATTGTCTGATAAATGGCAGCAGGGGAATTTAATGATAATTGAGGTCGTTTCATCGGAAATCACACCATGACTCTGAATATTACAATGGCTTTGTACTGCACACACACACACACACACACACACACACAAATGCACGCACACAGTTATCTTTATAAATCTTTATAGAGCTATCTCGACAAAGCAGCTCTGCAATTTCTCTGACAAACTTCACTTTTTGCCGTGTCACTTGTCATTTCATAAGACAGACTGACCCGAGAATCAAACGACTTTTAGTCCCTTAAAACCTCACAAACTGTCTTACATGTGCACATATCGCATATACTGTAGCGTGAGCAAAAATGAATGCACGATTTAATTTCATTGCCTGCTGCTCACACAAAAACACCATCAATTGGACTGTACATAGGAAATGGCGTAACAAGTAGGAAATGCTGAGGAATGTTAATGTTAGGGATTAGATATTCAGATTATTCTTATTTATCTTATTATTGTAGCAACCAGCTAGCTTAGCAGGCTGGGCTTCTCTAGGAAGTTCCTCATTAACTGCCAACCATGGAGTTTACATTGAAAGTTGGTCATGTCTGACATAATGTACACCAAGTACACTGAATACTTATATCCTTATATATACTTATATCTGGAACACTTATGAGGTAGCCAAACCATGCTTGCTGCATGACTCTAGGAATGGCAATGTTAATGACTTGGTCAATTGATTTACCTCCTTAATCCAGGCTGAAATATCTCAAGAAATATTGGATGGATTGCTATGGAATTGGACATTTATGGTTCCTAGAAGATTAATAAAAAAGACTTTGGTCATCCCAAGTTGTCAATGTTGACAGTTTTAGTCCAGAATCACATCTAAAAACTATTGGATTGATTGCCACAAAATGTGGTTCAGACATTTGTGTTCCCAACAGGACAAATTGTAATAACTTTGGCATTCCACTCAGCAGGTATTTGGCCTTAAATAAGTGGAATTTTGACAAGATGTTGGTGCTAACAACTGATGACATTCCCAGCAGCTGCCATCACTTTGTGTTTAGTGCTAATTAGTAAATATTTCCATGCTAACAGGGTAACTAAGATGGCAACCATGAAATGGTTGGTTGGATGGCAACATTTTAAACACCGTCATTGTGAGCGTGTTAGCATATGGACATTAGCATTTTGTTCAAAGCAGCACCTTGCCTTAGCCTCACAGAGCTGCTAGCATGGCTGTAGACTCTTATTCATTCTGCTTTTCACAGAATCTTGTGAACCTCAAAAACTAAAAGGGAAAAATTAATGTTTTAACGCCCGGTCATCTGTGAAGTCAGTCAACAAGATCATAGAAACAGGTCTGTCTACACAGTAGAACTAGTCAAGTCCCAGGATACAGAAAAATGTGAAAAAAAGAAAGAAAAAAGATGAATCTAATCACCTATCTTTGTCTATGTCTTTGTCGTTTTTATATGCTTTGCTCCACACGCAATGAATGATCCCATCAAAATGAGTTTCTCAGACAGAAGCAGGGCTATAAAACACCTCACCCCTTTTCTTGTGTTTACAGCTCTCATTCCTGAGACAGGCTCATGATTCAGATAAGGTGTCTGTCTTGAATGGAGAGATAGAGGCAGATAGATATAGAGAGAGGAAGCTTCTCGTTTTCTCGTGAGATAAACCGCATCAACATCCTCACGACAGAAAAACTTCTGGTTTCGGCCCAGAAGCTGAGGTTGAGTGTTTGAAGGTTGGGTCAAGCCTGACAATGATTTTCTGATGTGATATTTCAAGGCTAATACCTAAACAGTTTGGTTTCAAAGATATAATTTTTAAAACATCACAGAAATCACACATTCACCATTTTGACAGCAAATGAATAAACAACTTAAGAAATCCCAAGAGGTTCATCATCTTACAATCTAACCTCACAAAACAAAGAAAGATAGAGATGAACAGAATCTGCACTTATGTGGAGGGGGAGTAAGATATAAATCTTCAAATAAAATGCAAATACAGACTCTGGATTCAAACGATTAAATAAAGAGTACAAGGTGAAATGTGTGATTCTGCCTCCCTGGCAATTTCTTTGTGTTGTTTGACTGTATTTGGACATGGGGAGAAGACAGTAGAGAAGAGAAGTGGAAAGAAGACAATAAAGGCAAACTGTGCAGGTATGGCAGACTCTGGGGGACTTGTTAAAATTCTAAACCTCAAGAAGGGAAAGTATGAAATCAAATGATGAAAATAGAGCGACGTGCTGTTTGAGACTCACAGAGTAGACCGGTGAGTCCGACTGGTTTCAGCAATCCAAGTGCTCGTTTGGATCGAACAAGAAGATCATCCTGTAAAATCCAAGCGTTCCGTGTGGTCTGAAATCTGGTAAATATTTGTCACTGCTTTGGATAGAAATCTGGTTGAGTTAAACTGTTTTGCAGCAATTAGATCACAAGTGGTGAAAAACTGAAAACTGACTCACATTTTTATTCCATTTTATTAATGAGCACAGCATGAACTGGTAGTTGAAGCTCATGATCTACAAATTACACAAATTAGTCCACATACTGAGTTCTCTAGAGGTTGGAGGCTTCACCTCAACTCGACTTTTATTATTAGTACAGCTTAAGTACATTTAAATATCAAACTTGTCTGAGAAGCTGTGGTACGTCCGAACATTTCCAAAGTCTGTTGTAGGTTATTAACTTGATTTTCTTCCCCCCTGTCAGCCGCTGATTCCTATAAGGCAATGACAGCAACTTGAAACCTCTTTGAAAGCATGAGTCTCTGTTTGTTACATGGTGTTTTTATGGATATTATAGCTGACATCAATATCACAAGATATTTAAGAATACTTTTCCTGTATCGATTCATGAGTCGTGTATCTTCTTTTCATCAGATCTTGTACTCACATTCCTACAAACCATTTTTGACAAAGAGAAAATGATTTTAAAAAACTCATCCTGAAAATAATTCTTTGTTCCAAAAATAGGAGAATATTCTGTTAACCCTTTATTAAGTAGCTACAAGGACTGTATCTCATGATCTGCCAAACAAGATCATTCATTTTGTATCATCTAACCCATTGTTGGACATTGTATCAGACAAAACAATATAATAATATAATAACAATAAAAACACAATTTAATCACAACTTTCTTGTAAACATTATTTTGTACAAATCAGATCATTTTGAAATGACTTCATTCAACCAAATGTCTATAACACTGAATTATTGCCCAGAACTAACGGATGGAAGGTGTACCGTTAATGGGTCAAAACATGCACAACACCTGATATGATCATTTAAAGGGAAACTTTGGTATTTTTCACCCCTTTTTTCCCACATTTACGGAGAACAATTCTTGAAATTAGTAGCGCCAGCAGTGACAAAATGAGCTGAAACCTCGTCCTTTGTGGCAATTGAATTGGATCTATAAAAAAACAAAGTTACAAAATAACAGGAACAAGGTTGAAAAGTACTAAAGTTTCTCTATAGGTTTCTAAATTTTAGAAGTCAAGTCACCTCTGAATGTCTTCATTATGGTTTCATCAATAAAACTTCCCCAGCTGCACGTCAATTTTAATTTGTGTGTGACAAAAAACATTATTTCATGTTATTGTGGTCAGTGTTATTCATTGAATCTACCAGTCTCACCAACATTTCTGATTATTTAAATGCACTACATGAGTAAGATACAGACTAGTGAGAACCAAACCCGTGTAATTATTTGATCATGCTTCCAGTGGTCACAGCACAGCAGCTTTGATTGATTTCAAAGGAAAAGTTCCTGCCGTGCCTGATGGCTGTAGTGGAGACCCGGTGGTAAGTCGCTGTGGATAAAAGCTGCAGCTAAAATGACTGTAATGTAAAAAAGTAGCAGACAATGTCTAGGCTCGGGTGGAGGTGACCACCTCCTTTCAGCTGAAGTCCGATTCCCTGCTGCTCTGAGCCTTTGAAGTCCGGATGAAATGGGATTGGACACTGAGACATTATTCTCTCTCTCTCCCTCTTCTATTCTCCACCTTCTTCTTGCTTCTTTTCCTCCCGTGTCAAAGCCTTTCCGCCCTCTGCCTCTCTCTCGCCACTGTTTCAGTGACTTCTGTAATTGTCTACTCTCCCTTTCCTCACCTCCTTCATCCTTCCCTCTGTCCTAACTCATTTTTTGTCTCTCTGAACAAGTACTGCACTTTAAATTTTAGCCCGAGCTTAATTCATTCAGGTCCAAGTCGGGTCCCAGGCAACCTGAAACCAATCCCTCCACCTCACGCACCCTGACCTATTCTTTAAGGTTTACCACAGTGATATGAGAATGACATGCTTCCTCCACCCTTGCTTGAACAAAAACACGGTTTTAAAGGTTTCAATCAACGACCAATGTTGTCATTTTCCAGAACGATCAGAACAATAAGGTAACAATGAAGTGGTTAAGAACATTGACGACCATGACTGTCTAATAATAAATGGTACTAATGTTACTTGGGTTTTTATGGCCCTTAAGCAAAACCCTCTCAAACAGTGCCAGGTCAAAGTGACCTATATAAGATCTTGGCATTCTCCCAAATAACCAAGCAATGTCGATAGCAAGTCTGGTGTCATGAAGGCCAGACAAAGAGTTATCAAATAACCAGTTAACCAGAAGTAACTTGCATGGCTCGTTGGTGCATTGTGCATCGGATTGGTGGAAGTTTTCTAGCCCTGTTTTCTGTTGATTAGAAATGTAAGTGTGTTTCCACATATATGCGATCTTGGTGTATTGTTTTGCAAGAATAAACGATCCGTTGGCCTGTCATCTCTTCAGATTGTCCCGTCTACTACAGATACAGTGTTCTATTCATTTCAACGAGAGTTACCCAACAGAGCACCAAAAGAATGTCTCACTCAACAAATATGTGGGGAAATGCACGGCCTTCAATCAAACACATTCATCCATCCATTTTATGTAACTGCTTTTCCTCATCAGGGTCACGGAGGGTTGGAGCCTATCCCAGCTGACTTAGGGTGAGAGGCGTGGTACGACCTGGATAGTCAAGAGTTACATTGAGACGGTGCTAACCACTGACCACTGTGGAACCCTCTATCAATCACAACCAAGTAAAATTCCCAATAAAAACGCCCCAAAAAAATCTGTTTTTGATGCAATCATCAAGTTGAAGTAGTATTGTCTCTGTAAAAGACATCCAGAGCTGTGGTTACTTTACTCAGTTTGATCTATTTCCTCCTTCGCTTCCCTTTTGCTCTTTCACATTCTCCCTCACTTCCCTATCTGCCCCAATCCCATCCTCTCTCCATCACGAGCACCATCCGAGTGTTCAAATATAATTGGCATTATGAAAAGAAAAATCAAAACATACAAGAACAAAAAAAAAAATACTAATCTCTGGTTTTTGTCTGTGTGTCTATGCTTCAGTAGGCAGGTGAGCTGCCACAGCGAAGGCAGACAGAGAATTGAACTGGAACAGATGCAAACACAGACCAACATGCGGCGCACCAACTGGCACAAATGAACACTCGCTCACACATGAACAAGCAAATGCAGGCCGTTACAAAACGCAGACACAGACACCGTCTTCCACTTCACCGTCTTCCTCCGCCTTCCGACCTACGACGAGGGTTGACAGCGGTCTGACGTCTCGGTGTCAGCGAAACCAAAGCAACATGCCAGGAGGAATTCTTCGTCTGTGGGTATTAATTGCTTTGTTCAATTATAAAATCAAACTCAATTATGATTCAGAATTGCTGTCTGACACTCTCACGGCTCCACAATGTAAAAATTGCAGCATGTGTTTCAGTTTCTAGTGTGGAGCTGTCACTATGTCGTACCAATAAATTACTGTTTTGGTAAATCAAGTCGTTGTGATTCGGATATTTAAAAGTCCATTATGAAATGTCGGCTTGTCAGCTGAAGAACCATGAAGTGAACATCCACGAAGAAGCACACAGCGTGATAGAGATTGGTATTAGTATTTTCAATGAGCTCAAACGTATCTAAATATTTTAAACATAAGTATTATTTACATATACTTTCATTCATGTATCTTTATATCTTTATTCTCAGTCTGATCACATACTTTTTATGATACTGAAGAAATGATATGCTTCTCTGATCAACACAGTATTGATTATGAAGTAAGTAAACCCCCAAATTTCACCGGCACGGATGCAATGCATTCTGTGTGCGGCGCAGCCACTGGAGCGATACGCAGCCGTTCTAGTCAATGTTTCAAACACCACCGGCCCTGCCGTGGTCCAGTTCAGAAGCGGGCCTCCGCGGGGAATACTGTTTTTGACGGACGCCACAAGCAGCTCACGTCAATCTGCACGGAGCAGCTCAAGCACACAGGAAGTCAGACACATAAACGGCATAGAGAATCTGCACGATTTTCAAAATACTGTACAGTAAGTAAGTAAACACAGTCTGCCACAACACTCCCGTTGGGGTTTGAAGTCGTGCAGAGGATGGACCTGAACAGCGTCACGGCCGCTACATGACAGAGACTGAGCTTCTGTAATGATCACTAATAATGTTTCATGTTATTCCAGTCATTTCTAAAACCATTTCTAAGGTCTCCCACTGAAATCCCATAACCAAAAGTGTCACAGGTTTGATCAGGTTCATGAATGTGTCCTTTTAGTGTACTTAGGCATCATACCAAATGGGTGAATCTGCTCTGTCAGTTGCATTGGACCAATGCAGCAGCTAAATGTGTAAATAAATAAATAAATAAATATATGAATAAATGTGTTTGTGTGACCTACTAGGAGATTTATTTATTTCTTTTCTCAGTGGCTCAGAAATCCACTTAAGTGGTCCTTTAAAGATTTAATATTAGGAGGTATGGCTGAGGTTTGGAATATTCTATCCTCTGTGTGCTGAAGCCAGAGGATGTGACAGAGAAATGATCTTTCAGAGAATGATGTGAGGTGTGGAGAGAAGAGCTGACAGGGTGACGACAGGCCAGACCTTGCAGTCTCACACAACACACACACACACACACAGTCGCGAAATCATCACAACACACAGTCCAACATGACCCATCAGGTGTGAATATCGGTCTGCTCCCTATTGTTCCTTCCTGTACCAATTCCATATTGTAGACTCAGCCGAGCGTGTTCAGCAAACACCTGTAGTGAGCATGAAAATTGGTGTGTGGGTGGAAGTGTGAAGATCAATATTCCAGCTATTTTCACATTGTAGAATTAGGCAGATGGATTGTTATGGAGCATTACAAAAGTTTTGAAAGGAGGGAGGAAGGAGGGGGGCGTTCCATTCAAGTGAGTGCAGTTTTAATGAAAACAAAGTAACTTATCCCCAAATTGTAGTCGAATCTGTTGCCAAGATTTTAGATATCCTGCTGACTAACAGACAAAAAGATGAGCCAACAAAAAGAACTAAAAACATCACTGCTGTTTGAATTAAAACATAAATGTACGAGTTTAGATAGCGAAAGCAAAACCACATTAAAAAAACGAGAAAAACTAATTTAATATTCCATAAAGTTTGGGAACACGAGGGAGACAGATTTAATGATGCTCCTTGCAGTTTGTAGCCAGTGTTTTTGTTATAAATAGTCCATTAACATCCTCATCCTCTTCAGAGTGGCTGAGCTGTGGACTTCATACTTAATAAACTGTTCTGGATATGTGAAAATAGTGTAGTTCCTATAATTGGATTTCATTACGGTATAAACAAACTTGAACCTTGGATAATAGAGTTAAACTGTCGACATGATAGCTCGATCCAGACAGAGTATTGCATCATTTCCTGACTCCCTCCACTCCACTCCAACATCACTGGCCTAACCATGTATAACCAACCGCCTCAAACATAGTGAGATAATCTTTGAATTTTCTTTTTACCCGTTCTTAGCTTCCACTATAGATCACAATCTACCCCATGCAGCAGACAAGACAACTGCCTGTAGGAGGAGTGAAGAAAACATCCCTTTTATTTACCCTCTTCTTACTCTCTGTGTAAATCATATAACGAGTGGTGCAGAACAACAACAACTACAGCTGTAAGATAATATCAGGCCTTCAGCAGATAAGGCACTCACACACAGTAACATACTGTAAGTGCTAACAGCTCTGCATGCACACTTGGACGCGCTATCATCGGTAAGAGGATCAGCAGGTTGTGTGAAGTTCAGCGTGAGGTTAGCTGCAGTTCATGTGTAGATACCTTGAGAGCTGACACGCTTCCAGGCTCATGCATCCCTTTAAATCGAGGTGGAGGTGATACATCTTTCACACCAGTACACACCTGAATCAACTAATATTTCACCGAGCTTGGAGCTTTCTGTTTGGCAACAACTGATGATTAATTCCCATATACAGAAACAATTTATCCTGGATTCCTGCTGCTCAAACCAACCCACTCTGCCACTGGCCGGTGCCTGGCTCAAGGGCGTCTTAATGGTGCATGAGAAGAGATGGAGACAGTCGTTGTTTTAAATTATACAGAATTTATCGACCTGCTCTACAAGTCAAACAGGGGTGTACTAAATGTGAAGAGCTGTGCTACCTGTATCTGTTTCAATATACATTTTAGGCAAAGAGGTTTGATTTAATATGTTCTTCTAAATCGCTAAAACACATAGTTTTATTTCCACATCAGGCAAAATGATTATCAAATACTTACAAGTCATTAGTCATAAATGACCACACAAAAAACAACTTAGTTTAGTTTTGGAAAGACTGAAACAAACATTAAGATGCATTCACTTGTCCTTTTTGAAATATATTCAGTACAATATAACACAAAGAAAACATATTTAATGTTCAAACTGATAAACTTTATTGTTTTTTGTAAATATAAACTCATTCTTAATTTGATGTCTCCAACCGGTTCCAAAAAGACAAGATCAACAAAAGACTGAGAAAGTTGTGTAATGCCAAAAAAAAAAAAAAAACATGTGTTTGGATCATCCACAGGTAAACAGGTTCTTTGGTAACTGTGTGGGCAAATTGTCCAACAATTCAAGACCAATGTTTCTCAATGCACAGTTGTGAGAAATGTATGGACGGATCTACAATCTATTTTATCATTAAAAGATTCAGAGAATCCAGAGAAACCTCTGCACATAAGGGTCAAGGCCAAAAAACAACACTGGGCGCCCATGACCTTTGATCCCTCAGGCGGCACTGCATTAAACTGACATGATTGTGTTTTCAAGCTCATGTAGTAATATCCTTTATACAAAGAAAACCGTCTGTAAACACAGTTCGACACTCCATCTACAAATACAAGTTAAGACTCTACCGTGCAAAGAGAAAGCCATTTATCAACAACATCCAGAAGCACCCCTAGTCCACATTTCAAATTGTTTTTGGATGTTGTGTCCTCCAGGATAAATCACATTTTACAAAGTCCCAAACTTTTTTGGAATTGCAGTAAAAAGAAAGAACCAAAGAAAACTCAAATTCAAATTCAAAAAGGTAAATGTTGTGGAAAAATGGAAATTTTGTATTAATGAAAAGATCATCATCATCAAAATGCAATAAAAACAAGCTTAGTGATGAAATCATGTCATTTATGAAGCTTGTGACTTCAGCGTGACTGAACAGACAGAAAATGGTGACAACTGACTTCATTCTCTGAAAGACAAAGGTGGAAGTAGTGTGAGGTTATTATAACGCTGCAAGACCTCATTACGAGTCCACGGTTTGCATCCAGTCCTCTACCAACAGTCAAGTTTCCGTTCAGATTCTGAATTTCCATAAAAGCAGCATGTGAATGTGAATTAATGTTCATTTTTAGTGTAAGTTAGGAGAATCAACAGTTCATTATCAGGTCAGTTGCCATTAAATCTTTGCAGAAGATGTAACAAGATGACGTAACGAAAAGAGCAACATTCAAACCTCCAAGGATGGAAAACCACGTGGAAAACATGATGGGAATATTACATTAATATTGTTTTATGTTTTAATTTAAAGATGGGGTACACACACAGATCTTTTCGCTCTTTGCTGAATGGACTCATGCCATATTTATTTTTATTTTTTTTCTGGTGAGGGCAGTAACCGTACCCTCAGTCAGAACTGTTTTATGGCAATATTGGATTTATGAACAGGAGTACACACATCCAGACCAAAAGAGGACAGGTGGTGAGCCGAAAATGAGCAAATCATGAAATAAACACAGAAAAAAAACGGCTAGCACTCTGCAGGGCTCCAGTGTCCACTTATTTGTTGCACAGGTGCAATAAATAATGAATGAGTTGACATTGGAGCGAGCTGTTTGTTCATTTCACAATATTGGCTTTTCAGACAATGTGATGAAATACCTCAATTATTTCATCAGCCAAAATCAGTAACATTCTCACTTGGTTATTTGATCTATTCTCATATATTGGATTTTCAGAAGATTTACACAATATGTATCTTTGCATATGATAAAGATTTAATTGGCCACTTCAGTTTGGAAATCAGTGTATTACTTCACAACACAAAAGAGGAAAAAAAAAAAAGGTGCTGTGCGGGCTCTGAGAAAACTGAGCTAAAAAGAAACTGGCAGTTTAGTGACGACAGATGGAGAAAGGAATAAAAAGCAGATGTAAAAATCACTTTGTGTTAATCCTCCACACAACAGGCTTCACAGGAAATCACTCCCATTTGGTAAAACACTGACTAACAATGCAGTTTGTTTAAGACAGGCTCACAGTCAGCTCAACTGAACCGCCAGTCTTTACTTGGCAATCATACTGTGTCATTTAAAAATGCCACATGCAGCATTTAACTCGTCATACCGTGTAGTGTATCCTCAAATCTAATCTTCAATCAGCTGACATGTAAGTAAGTGCATCATTATAAGATGTCACAAATCCCACGACCTATAAAATGGAACCAGCTATTGTGTTCTGCAAATGCTGGGTTGTGGATTAGCCACCTGCTCATCTACTGTTTTACCAAAAATAAAGAAATAAACACATGCAACCCAATTTCACATTCAGCGCCATGGAAATTATTAGTTTGGCAGCATGCATGAGAGTCGAGGAGAGGCAGGCGGTGTGTGTGTGTGTGCGCGCACATGTGTCTACTAAAGTGTACGTGTTACTCCTTTTCATAGCCCACGATCAGTTTAGCCTATAATTGACTTATAAGCTGCATGTGGGTGTGCAATTAACTGAAACCTAATTAAGGAACTGCCTGAAATCTGCATAAGCAGTTAAGCCAACCCAACAACAGCCAGCATCCACGGTGGAGCCTTCCTTTTATAGACTTTTGATTAAACAAATACACTGACATTTGAATAAATAAGCCCTTTGATCAACATGCTGTTGACAAATGATGCATTATATATATATATTATTATTATTATGTATATTTGTTAAATTCTGCACATGGTCCTTAAACTTGCATAAGCAGTTCTGGTTCCAAGCTGGTCCTTGAATCATTTCCATCATGACATTTCACTGGCAGGATACAACATTAGATGGTTAATTATGCTCATATCCTCTTAAATGCTTTAACATTTAGAAACTTAATGGAAAGTATCCAAGAACACGAAATAGATTAATAAAATATGAGTGCTTTGAGAATTATTTTATAGTGTTATTACTTCATTCATCTTTTATAGGGAACCTGCTACAGACAGCGTCATTTCTAACATTTCCCCCCATGAAGCCACTCCAAAATATTAAAAATATATTTTTCTTACTGTACCCTGAGGTCCTCAAACTGTTGTATGTTTTGTTGTTCCAAGGTCAGATACCAGCATGTGCTGGGCGTCTGCCATCTGAGCCCACGTAGAGCTCCGACTATAACAACATCTGTATCGAGCTTTTGATTGAGTAATTGAGATTTATACTTGACACATCAGTCCTGCTGTAAATATAACGTTTCGCACAAGGTTGGAATTATATTTCGGCATTGGATTTCACCTGTTCGTTCAACAACTGTAACACCAGACAGTTCTGTTCTGTTCTTTCACCCACTCTGTGATGAAGAGCAACAATTCTAGGGTTCACCTTGTCTCTTTACTAAATAGTAGACTGCACAGTTGCTGTGTTTATTGTTCTTTTATTCGAGCGGGGATCACAATGAGCAGAGGCATGTTTTCTTCATGACCAGCACTGCATCACAAACTCGTAGGACAGCATAAAAGCAGCCGAGGCTGGCCAATTACACTCCTTGTGATCTGTGCATTGTGTTCTTTCTACGTTGTAGCCATGCTGTGCGCACATTATCATACACAGTAACCACATAACAACTGACTGCTTGGGCCAGAACCCCCCCAGAGAGTTAATAGTTTTCTAAACTGGAGAAATGACAAAGAAGAAATAAAAAGAAAGACCATGCCAGTACAGTACGAGACATAAAAATACAAGCAAAAAAAGTTTCTATCAAAAGTCTGATGTCGCAACACCACCAGCTGAGACAGTATCCAACTGAAAATGGGTCTATGTGCCTACAGTGAAGGCGACACCACAGAGCATTGTGCCTGTGGTGGGATCCAGCTGGCGGCAGCATCTGCAAAAAACACAGGCAGCACCTGCAACACTGCCAGCACGGACTCCAGTTTGCTGGGCAAAAAATGGGTAATGTTTGCTGTCGACTTTTACAGAATTACCATTTTTTAAAATTTAAATGTGATAATGGAAGAGGGGAATTTAACCCATAACAATACTATTATTATAAATTCCAAGCCACCTGATGGGTGAAATTATTGTTTTCAGTGCATCTGGAGCTAAGAGCGACTCACGTTTTGCTCTTGCGTGTGTGTGTGTGTGTGTGTGTGTGTGGGTTAGAACTTAGTGACATTTCTGCACGACACGTGAGCCGTTGCTGGGATTGAACTTGAGAGCGTGGGATGGGAAGGCAGTATCTGCAGCCACCAGGCCACTCTCTGCTCAGAGTGCAGATACCGTCAGTATAAGTGGCTTCAATACTGATCTTGTCGATGGGCATTTGTGCAGGGGGGGAAGCCAAATGAGAAAACTAACTGCACGTGGTTTGATTCTATTTGGAGAAGCAGATGGCAAAGCCAAATGTTACATAGGAAATATTAAATAAAGCATTTAGCCTTTTTATTTTATTCTGAAAAAAAAAAAAAAAAGGATTTGTTTTCATGTGGAAATAGGACTCGGTTTGAAACGCATGACTGAACCATGTGCAGCGCTGCAGAGCCAAACGAAGCAGACATGAAATACACGTTGGGTTTGTGAGCAGATAAAGAGACGTACAAAGCACACACACATGCATACACAAGCATGCAAGACAAAGGCCAAATCAACATTAACAACAGTGTCACACACGGCAAAGTCACGTGCGTGCACTGCGCATTCAGACCCGTGTCCACTCTGGCATAAAAAAAAACAGATTATCACACACACACACACACACACAGACAAGACATAAAACTACATGTACACACACACGCACAGTGTTGCAGAAAAGGCCATAAGGCATAACTCTCTGTGGAGCTGCCCTGTCTGTCTGTAGGTCAGCCAGCTAAAACTACAGAGCAGAAGGGGCCACACGTACACACATACACACACACACACACACACACTCATCCGACATATGCACGCACACACCCACAAACAGTGAGAATGCTGCTTTGCAGCCGCTGAGATGAACAAAGTTTCCACGCAGTTTCGGGACATTTAAGGATACAAAAAGCGAATCCACATGGCCTGACTGGAGACTGTGTGCCCTGCAGACTGAACACAGTCAACATGCACACACACGACCACACACACAACATGATTTATTCAACTAGAAAGCCGAGTTCCAATGAAAAAAAAAAAAAAAAAGAATCAATAACATTTTCTTTACTGAAATAAAACAAACACGCTCGCTTGAAATAAAGAACGTATACAACGGTGATATGCATTTGATGAATAGTTCAATTTAGTAATTTAAAAGTGCCAGTGGCCTAAAATGTCGTCTGTAAGGTATCTGTCTCCCTCGTGGTTGTATGGCCATTAGTTGAAACATTATCCATAACTAGTAAATGTGTTTTCCTCTCATATGAAGGTATGAATTATGGCTAACATTATCTGAATGCAAATTCATCATTCCCAGTAGTCATAAATTGTTCAGAGGCTCCCCATTTCTCTTGTGGTTGCATGTTTTCTAACACTCGGGGAGCTGATTTATTCTCCTCCACCTCGGTCAAGTCACATTTTATTCTGTGATGTTCCGGAAGTTCGTCTGACAGTCGGATTGAAACAGTAATTCCTTCTCTGTCATTCTGCTTCTTCTACTTTGTTAGTCTCTTGTTTTTATCAGTTGGAAACAGGCTGATGTAATTCTTCTTTAAGAGCTTTTTCTGATTCAGACAAGGTTGACTGAGCGCTGCTTCACAGTCTTGCTGTGTTTTTTTTATTGAACCCCATAAGCTGTATAAAACACGGAGGTAGTACCAGCGATGCCACCCACAGGTTTCTGCAGAGCTGTTGTGAAGCTCAGAGTGTGGTGGCTATGGCCCTCACCGTCTTGGTGTGATTCAAACCACAGGAACTAACATCAGTTTGGATCCAAACTAACACGTCACCACTTTAACTTTTCTAAAAGTACTAAAGCAGTTAATAAGCTGATCTAAGTGCACTAATACATTTGTACATTTCCTCTGAATACGATTTCTAATACATAAGAAACTACGACATGGAAGATGATATGTACTCTACAGAAATGAGAAACTCTGCAAAGATGTGCTCAGACTGAATATAAACTCAAGTTTAGACTTGGCTAATAAAAGTCACACAAGTAAACGCTAACACCCCGGGAGACACGAACTGAGGCGAAGACGCATCTGAGCGAGCTGAGAATGTTTCAACTTGAGCGATAACTGTGATTTGCCTGATGCTTGAGTGCTGCCAATTCATGAACGTATACAGACTCTTCTGGACTTCTGGGAGAAAATAACATCACAAACCGAAGCTCCTGATAAATTTGAAATCAGTCAGTCAAACAGGAAAACACTCCAGGAGTTAAAATTGTTGTGAAAAAGGCAAGGGAGAAAACTCACTTTGCATTCAGTCTGAATACGCCTAGATGTCTGATTTATGGGTTAAAGACAGGCGCATGCTCTGAAAGAAATATTTCAGATTATGATTCATGTGACAACGATGGAAGACAAAAGTATTTATGGCTCTTTCAAATGACCACACTCGACGTTGAGGTGAAGTGCCTTTAAACACGGGTATAACCAGGGGTTAAACTGGGCTGGGGCTCTGCCCAGCACATGAGCCTAGGATCTTTTGTCATCACGCAGAGTTGGGCAGCCATGCACGCTCAGTACACAAGTTGTGTATAGGGCAAATTACATGAGGGCCCTGCCCGTCCCTCATGTGTCAGAGAGCGGATGAAGAGGAACTGTCCTCCGGTCACGAAAAACCGTGAGCGAAATATGGGAACACCACTCAAGTAAACTTGTTTGGTGTTCTCTGCTCTCCCAGTTCCATTTGGGGTTACATTTCCTGCTCGGAAGCACCTCATCTGTTGCTGAGGGGGGAGCGAGCGCTCATTCCATCCATCTTCTGCTCCGCCGTCTGCTTTTGATATCTTTCTCTTCCCCCTGTTCCCTGCTGTTTTTACTCCATTGTATTTGATGTTGTTGTTTTGTTGGCCACGTCGGGGGAGAAGGCGGCTGATGTAACTCTGCGTTTTGACGCATTGAAATGCAGCTGTAACATTCTGCTAGCCGATCGATAAAAGGGCATTTTAAAATTCAATTATCTCTTTTTTCCCTCTTCCCTCTCACACTCGCTCCCTTACGACTTTCTCTCTCTTTCTATCTATCTATCTATCTATCTTGAGCTCATTCCTTTTTCCCCTCTCCCTGGCTCTCTCTGGCCCTCTACCCGCCCCTACCTTCACCACCACCACCAGCACCACCACTACACACACACTCAATTCTCTCATCCTCTGTGATATTGCTGAGCTCTGGCTTATGCTGTGGAACTTGCAGCAGAATTTTGTGTGGAGTGCAATGGAGAGGTTATAGCAGCAGAGTGACAGGGATATGTAGTAATATATAGCCCTTCACACATTCTCATTCCCCACACATCGATTTTATAAACTATGTTACAATATTATGTCATGGTCTGAAGAGTTTGTTGTTTGTTTGAATCAGACGTATGGGCATCTTTGACTGACTGCCTGAATTACCTGACTTTTACAGTTGTGCCAATGTTAATACCTCGCAGTGGTTCTAACAGCCGATGGAGGAGGTACTGCAGCATAGATAGGAGGATATAAACAGGACAAATTAGACCAACAGGGATATGGCTAACCAACCCTGTCTCCTCTAATTCATGTTCACATACTATTTATTTCTTTATTTCCAGGAAAGGAAGTTCTGCTGTTGTTTAGTTCGTAGACGTCGTTCAGGGAGGTGATCGTGGATTTAGACACTTAAGTCCGACATTTACCATCCAAAGTTCTGCATGTGGTTATTGGACGTTTATCGTACGTAAGTTTAGTTTATAATCTGATATTGTAGGAAAACAAATTAAATACATTGTCATTCAACATTTCAGCAATTAGCAGCATATTAATGTAATTTATTGAAGACAGGGTTGTTACATCAGTAGATCGCTGTATTGACAGGCGACACAGTTTCCCTTGCAATGTACATCATGTTCAACACCAACATCTGGTGTTTTCCAAATACAGCGATGCTGTACATCCAACTTGAACACCAAGGATTGTCCTCCATCTCAGAATACGAATTACTGAATGTTACATTTGTCGCATGCTGTCACTGATTGGTTGCCAAATGTCAAGAAGCCGGGTCTTAACTTATATAAGCTAGTTCAAGGGCAGACATCAGAGAGAGGATAGAGATAGAGGTGCATAAGAGTGGCATGCAGCTGACAGACAGGAACTCTTGAGACTGTGATGGACAATAAACGATAACTCTTGTCCCTCAAGTATTTTGTCCTCGACTCTGTCTCCTATTCATTTATCTAAATGGACTGGATAAAGACTCAGTGCATAATTGGCGAAACACAAGAAAAGGACCAGACAGGACCAATCACAGGGTGAGCATTGTTATGGGGAGATGAGAGAAATGACTGCAGAAAGTGAGTCAAGCTAATCAGCTGGTAATCAGGGCATTCAGTGGCTCTAACAACAACTAATTTTACAAGTTCCTGTGCTGGGACACCATGCACTGATAAAATGTTGGCCTAAAATGTTCTAAAACATTGCCACCAACTAAATCCAGCTGTAGCCAAGAAGTAATGTCGGGGATAGCAGAGAAGGAGACGGGTATACAAGACAATACCAGGATAGTTAGCAATACAGATGAGAGCGGTATGGCTGGATACAACTGTGAAGTCTAACTGAGGCTATATTGAGGGAATAAAGCAGGTTTCAGCCAGAAAACAGCGGTTATGTAATCAAAAACTGGATGTCTCATCAATGGGAGTGTTGGAGAGATTCCTTTAATTTAACGCATTAGGCAAAAAGCAGCACTGCCTAATGGCTCATCAGCATCATTAATCTGGAAAATAATGAAGGTAGCCACAGAGCTGGTTTGGCCAGTGATTGATCTAGGTATCAAACAGTTAGCTACAAGTGACTTTCTTTATTTGAATTGCCTTGGAGAAGATTTATCAGACAATATAGGATGTAGAAAAGTGAAGCCCCAACAAAATAGGGAGATATTAATAGAGTGCACTGCAGAATGTGCAGTGTTGATGTTGTGGGATATTGCTATGAAATAGAAAGGGTACAGTACAGGGTATAGCAGGGCAGAGTTTGGGCGGTGTAGCGGGGCTTGCAGCAATTTAAATTTAGGACGCAGTGAGGACAAATGCACATGAGCGCAGATAAAGCGTCCTGCTCAGGACAAATGATTGCCGCTGTTAGCAGATAATGACAGCAGAGATGCAGATAGACTGAAGAGCACACAGATATATGGGGTGTAGGAGAGGAGTAGATTGAATGCTTGAGTGAAAAGAGAGGAAGATGAGGACAAAGAACATTGGGTGATTGCCGTGCATATGCAGTAGAAATAGAAACAAAGATGGAGAAAGGGGTGGCTACAGAGTGTCGTTAAAGCATCAGAGAAATGAAAGAGAGAAAGATGGTTTGAGATGTTCAGAAACAATCAGAAGAGATAAAGACCAAGTGTAACCGAGTAACCCTAGATGAGAATCTACTCAAGAACCTTTGTTGTAGGTCACCCTTCTTTTCTGTGTCCCTCTTGACTGCAAATCCATGAAAAATGATAAAAATATAGACAGGGGTGATGTGAATGGAGGCAAAAAGCACAAAATTAGAAGGAAAAAAAGGACAGAGCTCAGACAAAAGCAGAGGAGAGTAGATGAGGTAGCAAGGTTGATAAGTCGATGACCTTGGTGATATGGGAAATGAGGGACTTGTACAGGCTTCGGGTCTGTTCCATCAAAATACTTAAAATGTCTGTAAAACAAATGGAGAGAGGATGATAAAACCAGTCCCCTCGATGAGGAGTGTTTCGTCATGGAACAATGCTTCACACCGCTTTTAAAAAATCTGCCTTCTGGGTCACGCACTGACGAAAATTTCATTCTGAGGCTCATAAATCTCTCGTCCACAGGGATAGGGCTAATCTCAGTTTGGCGAAGGAAACCACATACCTCTGCAAAAAGTACATATTTCTTTCCCCGGGAATAAAGAATAAGAAAAACTTGCCGACACCAATGTGTTTGTAAGATTCGACAATATGACTCAAATAGGTTTCAAAGGCCCGAGGATCATGAAACAAATCAACAAAATTGCCGTTGCTCTTTGTGCAAGAAGCTCTGAGGTGTGCAGCTCAGTCACATAGAGGAGTGCCTCGGAAAGCAATCAGCCCAAGACAAGCACGACACACTTTAATCAAGAGCGAGGCAGAGAGACAGACAGCGGGTCCAGTTGTAGTGTTACATCACTGAGCATATATGCGTGGGTCTGCGAGGTGAAAAACAATCTGCAGCGGGTCTGTCTTGGATATATAACGATTCTGACCAATGCTCATGTTTACTGGGAAAGAGGCAGGTGAGAAGCACTCAGTCTGTGAACTTTGTTAGGAACTACAGCGGAATAGAGACATGTCCAAGAGTAGCTGATTGAATCATCTTTATTGTCCCTAATGACGCTGGAGGAAGGAGATGTGATTGTTTTAGACGGTGCTTTTGTCTGGGTTAGATAAATTGTGACACAACCAATGTAATATTGTACTTGTTTTTTATAGTTAAGCCCAGTATAAACTTTATGAATGGATGACCTGCAGGCTGGTACCAAACCCCCACATGTCAGATTTTTTTCATGTGTCATTCTCATTGGTGGCTGTTTGTTCTCTGAATTGGAGAAAGAGTGGTACCAAAGTGTATTTAATTACTGTAGCTGTACCAGTTTTTACACAAAATGATAAAATAACCTGCCAGGTAAACTGGCACATACAGTGTTAAATCCATCCAATGGGGGCTAGATGTGGCTGAAAGCTTTGGAACATTTTGTATGATTTTTATTTGAATTCTTTTGCCAATCTTAAGTTTAAACTCTTACTTGTTACTGCAGGTTCTGTGGAGACTGGATGTTACATTGGCGGTTTGGATCGTCACTCGCTACTGATTAGTCAGGGGAAACAACACAAACACTCCTCCGAGAGATGGGCTAATGTACACAATGTCAGCCTGAATGAATGAAGTGGAACAAAATGGCAATGCAGTCTGATTATGAGACTAAGTGAGTCTAGGTCAGACAAACATCATCTATTTTAATGCCTTCAGACAGCGACAACAGGTTGTTCTGATGATCAATGGAAGCTGTAAAGAAATAAATGAATAAATCACTTCTTTTCAGTCAGCTAGCTCAAGTGGAATGGATTGATGCAGAATAGAGTTGATTGTTGGTGTCACAGCTATGATCAGAGCAATAGAGATCAGGGAGTGACGGCAATAGCTTCCCAAGTTAGACTTCAGGTAATCTATATAAACAGATATAAACAGAATCTGTAGGCGATGGACCGAGATTCTGGTACAGGAAGCTTTCTGGTTTCTGTTTGTAGTCTGAGTAGTATTGGCCAATCACATCTGAGTAAGGTTTGGTTGGACCAGTCTGTGTGGAGAGCAAAAGAAGTGTCTGAAATGCAATTTAGGAACCCAGCTCTAATGACGATTTAGAGACAGAGATTAGCAGAAATGAGTCTAATGACTCTTATGTATCAAGTTGCTATTCAGACGAAGTCTTGGCCCTTTATTTGTTTCCGAACAGGCCCAGGAACTTCGGACGTTGTCCCACCAAGACTGGCTCGTCATCAGACAATAGCTAATGGCTTCTGAGAGTGGACTACAGGTAGATGCTGGTGTGGAGACAGAGCTTGTATATGAGAAAAGCAGAGGCAGAGACAACGGCAGTGGCAGCAGAGCTGCAGCTGTTTGAGGAGCATGATGAGATATGATGGCATACGCAACCCAAATGCAAATCGGAGTGTACAGTTGTGTAGATGAAGTGACATGCAAACTTTGTTGATAAAACTTAAATTCCGAATTCTATACACACATAATGCTGTGGCCAGCATCAAATCCCTGTTGACATGAACATACATTTGTTGATTCCATCTGGCAATTTGGCAGCGGATGAGGCATCATCTGGACATTATTACTTTTTTTTTTTAATAAAAAAAATAAATGAATTTGGCTGGAAAAAATACATAAAGTAATTTTGAAAAATAACCCACTATCTATTCAGGCAGGGAAATTATTATATTCAAAGTGGCTGAAGGGTAGAGGGGAAGCGGAGAAAGAGGGACAAGATTAAAAAGGGGGAAAGACAAGAAGAAAAAAGAAAACAAAACAAAAAGGAAGAAAAAAGGAGAATGAAGAAACTAGAAAAAATTCAAAAAGATGGGGATTAAATCAGAGGCGACACGGGAGAGGAAAGCTGTAAAAATGTGGGAAGAAGAAAGGAGGAAGAAGACAGTAAACAGTTAAGATGCAAGAGGGAACGATGCATGATGAGATAAGAA
The DNA here is from genome assembly GCA_946959425.1 of Argyrosomus regius. Classification (NCBI taxonomy): domain Eukaryota; kingdom Metazoa; phylum Chordata; class Actinopteri; family Sciaenidae; genus Argyrosomus; species Argyrosomus regius. The sequence goes on along the minus strand of OX336885.1, from coordinate 27,865,726 downwards.
AAGAAGAGAGAGGAGGAGGTAGAAAGACGGTAAAAGACAGAAAAAGAAAGGAATCAAAGGAGACTGGGAAAAGAGAGTCTGTCATGAGACGGCAAAAGAAAGAGAAGATGAGAGGAGGAAAGAGAAGAGCGTTTGTTGTTTTCACTGGGCATGAGTCATCGTCAGATCCTATTATGACTGAACCAGCGCTACCGCTCTCGCCCACTGCTAACCTACGGCTACATGCCTTCAACACGCATCACATGCACACTGACATACACACACAGGTTTCCACTGCTATTTTTGGAGGACTTTTCTCAGTGTTTTCACATCAGAAAATGCCAAGGACAGCAAAATGTTCACAGTTACTTACATTTGCTTTGTAACCCTTGGACCTCATAATTTAATCAATAGCTTAACCTACACTGTTATATTGTGCTGTTGTAGCATTTGTATCTCCCTATATGTAGTGGCATTTTATTACTGCTGGGCGTCCACCACAGTGTATTACAATAAGTCCTCAATACAAAACCCACAGTTCAACTAACCATGAAGAAGCAAACAAAAATACGGTAAACTACCGTCAAAAAGTGACACCTCATCTGTCTAATAGGCTGGTGGTTAGTGATTCTTCAACAACTCCGGAGTTACTTCCCGTAGTCCAGCCAGTGTGATGCTGATAGCTATATGGGATGGCCGGCTATTGATTTTGTGTCGTTGGGTCAGTTTCTGGTTTTGCCGATCCATCTAATTTTGTGCAAACCAACTGAACCGGCATTTGTCATAACGAGCTGTTCTGGCAAATTAAAGAGAAAACAGATGCAGCTCTGTAGGGTTAGGAGAGTATGCATAACAATTGCTGTGGTGCAGAAAAGTTAATAAACAACGACCCTATAATTTTGCCTTTTTTCCGTCCTCTGTAAGGCTTTTGTTGTAAAACGTGCAGGAACAATTTGTGGAAAACTTGCAACAGTTCAGTCACCTGTGACACCTAGTGGTAAAATTGGGTATTATCGGTCCAATCTTTGGGTAAATATCAAAACGGTTTTAACATTTATACATCGACCCTCCATGGGGTAGAAAGACAATGGAGTTGGAGAAAATTTGGGATTTGGGAACGGAATAACTCTTAAGGACAGACTGGGCTTCTGTCACTGGTGGGTACATGTGCTGTTTTTTGAAACACCGGCATTACTGGTTGTTGTAAAATGCGTGGTGCTCAAGCGTAGGAAAGTCACCACAGGCGCTGGATTTAAAAACTGCATATTCTGAGAGATTAACTTGGTGGTGATAGGCTTAATCACTTTACCATCTTCCTACTGGATCAGTGTGGAGTGATGTTAGAATCTCCTCACCGGAAAAACAACAGAATTTGGGTTACTGGTCATTAGGGTTACTTCGACGTGGACTTGGACACCAGAAACTTTTTAAAGGAAACTGTAGGTGTGGGCATTTCCAAGGCATTGAGGGCCCTAATTAAAGATGGTATCAAGTTGCATCGATTTAGACCGTCCGTTTTTAATCTTCGTCTTGTAAAATTCACCTACTTTATGGAGTTTCACCATATGGAAAAAAATGTTGGCCTCTTTCAGTAGCATTTCAATGTTATATGGTCACAATAACCCTTTAGGAGAGCAAGTCTGGATGGATTGTTCAATAAATGCATGGCAATCACAATAAAAAAACTAGGGTTTGCATCCTGTTCATTCATCCAGTTGCCTAAACTTAAAGGACGATGACTGCGGAAACCACGAAAAACTCAAAAGGCCCTGTTTTAAGCCAATATTTAGGAACATGGCAGTTCAATAGGGATGCACCGATTGTGAAATTCTGGGCCGATACCCATACCGATGTTTAAAATAACAACTTATTTTATATTCCATTTCTGGATATTAAATCGAGCCTCCTAAATCTTACACACTGGACCTTTAATGAGACCAGAGCAGGAAATGCAAATGCAGTCATTGCAATGGTCATATAGGTCGTTTTAGAAGGCACTGACAAACAACCTGTTTGTTGTTTACCTGAGTAATGTGCCTGTGAAGTAATCTGTAGATCAATCAGGTAGATTCAGGCAGTAACACTGCCGAGGTGAAGGGGCTGATTCTCACTGGAGCACTGAAAGAGGAGATCAATCTAAAATGTCTGGAGAATACAAAAAAGTCACACCAAGATGGCTGCATTTTAGCTTCTTTGCTTACTCTTGATGTTCTTTCTTCTCTCTTTCTTTCTTCCAAGCTGCCTCTGTCTCTCGCAGATTACACATTTCCACAATCCCTTCTGGTGTTATGTACCACACATACAAACATGAAGATAAGATGCTCTCCGAATGCTCTCTCACTGAGGAGACACTACAGGGACAAACAGGATGAAACCATGTGCCGGAGGCTACCTCCACATGACAGGCGGTCTGAGCTGCACTCTCTGCTGGTTTGAGGGCAAAGTCAATGCAGGGAGCTCTGCTCGGAGCCGATATGTCATCATGTAACTCATAAACAAGTATCAGTTCTTGCTATACTATATCCCAGTAGTACATCCCTGGAAATCAGGCAATTTGTAAGCGTCCAGGTCAGCAGAAAACAGTTTTAAAGGTTCAAACAATCTGAACTTTCAGTTTACTGGTGAGATGCAAATTCTGAGTGGTGTGCAACATCCACAGGAAAACACTTGATATGTTGTTTGCACTTTGGAATCAGAGTAAATACCGTTTCAGTCTCCTTTGCACGACTTCTGAAGATTGACAATACACTATCTTAAAATCTTCAACAATCCACACCCATACATACAAGATAGGTGCCCGCTGATGTGTGAAAATCTTCCATCGCTGGCAGATTATTCAGAATCAGACACAGAATCAAAAGGAATAAAGTGTGCATCATATCAATGAGCCCTTCTTACATTCAAGTCCTCTGTTGATCTGATATCAAAGAACGTTGTGTGTTTGCAATGCAGCATCTCTTCAGTCTTCAGAGCAAGCACAAACATACAAATTATTAGGAGCCTCTCTGAGCTACTCAGATAGCTTCGCTGATTACATTTTTCTTTGCTTGCACGGAGCTGATGCTCTTACTGAGAGCACTTCACAATCACAGAGTGTTTGGTGAGCTCCGTATCATACTGACAAACACTTTAGCGTGATCGCTGATGGACATATGGTGGCTGCTGCCATCATGTGACCTTTTCAGCAAAAGGTCCTGCATGTGGCATTTCCAGACATCAATACGTCATTGGAAAATTGATTGTCATGAGGTATGATTGGTGTAAATAAATGAAACCTGTCTATCTAACGGCAGTAATAGAGTGTCATGAAGTAGGGCGGTGTATATCAGCTGGCCAAGACATAACACACAATGAGTAAGTGCATTCAAAAAAAGAAGAAAACGTTCTGTATTATTTCTAAAACTCAAGGCCATCTTTTCCCAGTCAACAACCAGTGAGGCTTAGAGGTACTGTCACATGCAGTTCTCTGTAGAGCTGCAGCTAACAGTTATTTTCATTATTGAATATTCTCTCTTTTTTTCTGAATACAGTTATTGAGTTGTCTTTCCAATAAACTGCCGCACAATACTGAAACGGACTACCAGATGCATCTAGATAGCTTGTTTGGCCCCACCGGTAGTCCAAAATCCATTCCATCCATCCAATAGCTGCACCTGATAATCCTTTGGAGCCGATCCCAGCTGACACTGGGCGAGAGGCGGGGTACACCTTGGACACGGTTTCAGTCAATCAATGGGCTGACGCGTGGACAAGTTTCACACTCACATCCACACCTACAGGCCATTTAGAGCTGCCAATTAACTTGACCTGCATGTCTTTGGACTGAGGGGGGAAACACTGCACCACTGTGCAGGCCCAATCCAAAAGTTCTGACACATTTATTGAAATTGTTATTGATTATCTTCACGTTGATCAAGTAAACAATTAACTGACTAATCGATCTCTGTCAAATAATGACTCATGAACTCCTCTTACCTTTCCATTAACACTTTCTGGTACTGTGGCGTGACCAGGTGTTGCAGATCAGTGCAGTATTAATGGTAAAGTGTATTCATCTAACTTCACACTTTGCCACTCATAAATCCCACACACACACACACACACACACACACACACACACATACACATTGGCAGCAAGCTACCGTGCAAGGTGCTGGCATTGTTTTTGATGTGCGGATAATGGCCGGAAATCGACCCCCCAACTTTACAATTAGTGGACACAGCAGTTCATTAAAAACATTTCAATGGTGTAATTTACTCAGAATAATAAATCGGTGATTAAATAGTAAATTAAATGTTAAAATACAAAAGAGGAGGCCAGGAAAAGAAAATTCTTGTTATTACTATTGTTATTTTTTAAGTTTTGGCCTTCCTCCCTACAGTGTAGAGCAGGCATACTCAATGACAGGAAGCTAGGGGCCAGGTAATGAACATTTTAATATGAATATATATTAGTATCATTGATCTGGTAGTATAAGACCACTTCAAAGTCGTAATCTCCTCTTTTGGTGCTACCAGGTGGGAATGATACACAACCACGCAACCTTGCGTACAGCGACTGTCATTTGATTTGACAAGAGATGCACAGGGGTTTAGGACTGGTATGAGGCAGGAAAGTAAATGTAAATCTATCATCTAATTCTTCCGTTGTTCATTGAATTGCACTTTTTGAAGTATCGGATAATGAAAGTTTGATGAAAACTGCACAATTTGAAAAATCGTGCCCAGTTTTGCGAAAAGATGCGAACTTTTGGTAAATGATCAGCTGTTTCCGCTCCAAAAGTCCAAAATACATCCATGATTGCTCCACATCAATTTGATGTAAGTCTCCTCACATTAATACATGTGTGAAACATCATATTTGTGAAGTTTTCTGGCTTTCTTTTAATTACGTTTTCTTTTTGCGTCCTCTTCTTCTGGTTTTCCAGCTGGACAATCGGCGCCACCTACTGCTTATCTTGTGAACCAACTCAGTCGCATTATGGCAGTGGATGGATCCATGTTCTTTTGCCAAATTACACAAAATTCAGAAAAAGTCCGCGACTTGGCTGAAAACACAGCCATATTCGCACCATTAGCGGGACAGATTTGGCCCATAGGCCTCAGGTTAAGTATCACAGGTGTAGAGGTCAGTAGACACTGCTTATTTTCTCACTAATAGTCTCATCCGGTAATTACACTAATGCCTATAAATACGCACGCTAATGATACTGATGTTAAATGTTGCCAGTAGCACCTTCACTGCTGTGTTCTGCCCTCTGACTCATGTCTTTCCTCTCGTCCTCCTTTATTCTCTCCCGCCGCCTCCTCTCATCCTTCTCCCGTCTTCCTCGCTGCTCTCCGCCCGTCCATCAGCGATAACACAACTAAGCCTTATTAAAAGGGGTTTTTGGGGGTTGAAGCTAAATCACACACAGTTTATTAAACACCCACACATACAGTCGCACGCTCGCTCTCCACTAACCAGCACATTATTTGATCTTCTAGCCTCCTGATTAATGGGATCTCCTCCTTCAACTGATAACTGATATACAAACCGGGCCTTCTATCTTTCTCCTTCACGCTCCCATCTGTTTTTTTTTTATCTGTTTCTCTCTTATGACTTCCTCTCTCAGGTCTCACTCACTCAGACTTGATTTTCATTTGCCTTTTTGTCCTCTCTCATTTCCCTTTCCTCCTCCTTCTCCCTCTGTTTCATGCAAATCACGGAGGCCATTATTATTTGTACTCTTAAATTTCCCCACATCGACTGCATGATGGATGAGTGACACAAACACACACAAACACACACACACACTCACACACAGTGACAGGGTTGCTTATGCATAACCTGTCCTTCAACGGGGGAATGAGATGTTTTGATCAAACAACTGTTATGCGATGGTTGGCAAAGCTACTTATAAATGCATTAGAGTGGTCATTTCCCTTTTCTTCTAACCGCATACACACACACACACACACACACACAATGCAATGATATATGCAAGAAGTGACTGCCATTTCCATCTATCTATCTGTATATCTAAGTTTTATATTTAGCAATGCCTTAGGGGTTAGATACCCAACCACAAACCTCAACATGGCTGGTTTGAGTCAGCTCAGGGTCTTGCATGGCTTGCATGGCTTTACCAAGAAAACTGCTTCGTTGATGTAGCAGAGCCAGACCTCCAGATCTCCACACGTCACTTTAGTACTGTGCCAGTGCTGGAGAAAGGTTTAGCTGGACCTGTTATCATTCTGGTATACGGAGAAGAAAAACGCTGGCTTATTTGAATTTCTTTAAACCAATCACAGCTGTCTTGGGCAGCACTAAGCCCAGGATGCCACGACGTTGCCCTTGCAAAATAGTTTCAGAAAATAGAGAAGGGAGACTAGAATTCCAAATAAAGTCAACTTAGCCAATGCCAGGCTTATACCCACAGTCTACTACCTGTGAGCAAGACGAACGTTTTAGTACCACTGCCTGATGTTGAAACTGTATTAGATAAATTTGAGGCAATTGTTTGTTTTTGTAAAAATGACTGTGTGAAAATGTGACAGTTAACATGAGTAAATGGCCAATTTGAGGAATTCGGGGACAAAAACTTGTTGATCTACAGGAGGTTTGGACAATAAAACAAATATAGCAGCTGGATTTTTAATTTCTGTCATTTTATGTTACTAATTTAATGGTCTGAGTGAGAGTACACACACACATTCACCGGAATATTTTCATGTTTAACTCGGTGGATTAGAGGTTTACTTCAACCAAACTGCAGTTGCTGACTGTTTGTCTGACAGCTGAAAGACAAAACCAAGATGGTTTTGCTGAATTTTATGATGTTCTTATCTTAATGTTTGAATGAAGTCCGTTTTATGAAGAGTTAACAAGGCAGTTAAACTTGTCACAGTTTGGTAAAATAAACTAAAACTCAATGAGGTTCAGTAAATGTGTGAAAATATTTAATTTCTTGACATTTTGAGAGTTTACTTTCTTTATTCATTGGAATGCAGGGAACTTGCCACTCACATCTCCCAGCCGAAATTCAGAAAACCTTTAAAAATGTATTTCTCACAGTTGTAGAGAAAGTCAAAAAACTCCACCTCTGTCCTTCTTTCCATCTTTATCGGACAGAACAAGGCTGATCCAATTCTATATCTACAGCTTGATTTGTTTATCCAAGGAAGGGAAGAAGTTTTCTGATGGTTTACATTACGACGTTTACTGCCACTCTGTCACATTCGACACACTCCTTGGAGTAATGATGCACTCTCCTGCCGCTGAGCACCTCTTAGAGCAGGTGGGGGGTGGTTCAGTGCCTTGCTCAAGAGCAACCGCCGTAATAAAGAAGAGGATGAACTCACCTCCACGTTTTGAAGCATATTTTATGAAGTGCCCCTCGATTAAAAATGAAGGACTTGTATAATTAGGGGCCTCAAACAGCCATTGATGGGTCCATAAGGCAGTTATCATTGCACAGCAGGGTCACTGTGTAACCAGC
>OX336885.1:26038266-26053266 GCA_946959425.1 Argyrosomus regius | reverse complement strand
TAGAGCTGCCACAGAGGCCACAGTGTTGAACACTGAGGCCCCTGTGTGGACCTGTAGGACCAGAAGACCTGCGTCATGTCCAGGCTGAACACAGCACAGTCAAATACAAAGTAGGATGAGTGATATTTATACAGTCATTAAATGTCTGAAGTTCATCCTCACAATGTGCGAAGCCCAAAAGAATGTCTTCACTGTAGCTCCTAAAAACAACAAGTTATCTGTTGGTGAATATATGTCTGTTTGTCTCTATTGAACTTATTTCAGTTTTAGATTCAATCACCCAAATCAACTCATCAAGACCAGGCAGGAGGAGTATATACTACTGCATGTTAGACTTTAGCCTACATGTTTTCACTGTGTACCATTATTGATTGTCTCCTTTCAAATCATCTGCTGTGAAAATAAAATATTAATACCTTTATTGGCACTTTGATGAAGATAGAAAGTCACAGTAGTGTTTTCTGTGTCTTGCAGTGGAATGAACGCCCCAGTTATTTATTATGCTGTCATTTCTTGCTGTCCATATTGAATTTAATATTGATTTTAACGATCAAACATATTTCAGTGATAACTAAAGACTTCACTGTTTAGTTTCTGAAATTATTTTTTCATTTTGTTTTGCAGCGCTGCAAGAAAACCTTTTTTTATTATTATTATTATTATTATTATTGTTATTATATATTTTTTTATTCTTTAAAATGAGAATAAATTGTGTAAAATGTCCATCACAAGTTCCCAGAGTTCAGGAGAACATATGTTTGTTGGTGTGAGCGACAGGCAAAACCCAAATATATTCAATTTATGTTGAAAAACCAGAAATCAGGATGCTATTTATTTATAATGCCTATGGTTATTTTATTCAGCAGAACTTCAGCCTGAGTTACACAGCTACATCTGTGCTACAAATACTGAGAAAAGAAAGATTTTATAACAGAAATATATATATTTTTTTTGTTTATTTTTTTTTATGATTTATAACCTAACCCTGACCCGTGCAGACCTATGGGAGCCGTAGAACTGCTGCATCATCTGCTGGTTGAACACTCAGGCAGGTAGGACAGTGTGCTCAACTAATGTTTTTTTTTTTGAATGGATAATTCAAAAGTGGAGAAACCGAAGCACTCGGAGGAAACCACAGCAACACCGTGAACACTGTAAACTCCTCACAGCAACGCTGGAAAGGCACAGTGAACACTAAAGAGCCTGCAGATCTATGGGGCCCGGAGTCCTGAGTCAAGTCCAGGTTGGTTATTTTGATGTTATTTTGATGTTTGTTTGTTTTTGTTTTTTTTGAATAAATGAATAATTCAAAAGTGGAGAAACCGAAGCACTCGGAGGAAACCACAGCAACACCGTGAACACTGTAAACTCCTCACAGCAACAAGGTCAAGGTCCAGAGCTGAACCCTGACCTCATCGCTGGGAAGATGTTACCTTGATGTTATTTTGATGTTACTTTGATGTTTTTTTTTTTTATGATTTAAAAGTGGAGAAACCGAAGCACTCGGAGAAAACCACGGCAACACAGTGACCTTACAGTTGCAAGAGCCAACATGTTGAACACAAAGGCAGACTTGCAACTGTTTTTTAGTCACATATGCTGCATGGGCAGCGTTGCAATGGCTTGCTCACTGTGTGGATAAGTGAGGTGAAGAACCTCTTGATGCCGCTGACCTTTTTGGGCTTTACCAGCTGTCTTTTCAGAGTGTCAATTACACAATTGTAAACATCTGGGTCCTCTGTCTGCAGGCCAAGCGCCACCACATCTTTGCTGCTCATGATTGCACACAGATCCTTGTGCACGGCCCTGGCTGTCTTCTTTATCTGGTGTCCTGTTGGCTGGATAGATTTAAAGTCTATACCACTTGTGCGCATCATGTCTCTTAGAGTTGAAGCCATCTTCTTTTTGTCATCATCAGACACTGAAACCGATGCCTTCTTCAGGCACTGGTGTACCAGCGCCACCGCTATCGTCACATGGTAAAAATTTGCAGGTCGGGTGCTGTCACTGAGAGCTGGCTCATCAGTGACTCTGGGTGCTACGGAGTCAAACTTGGGTGAGTAGTCGTCATCATCTTCATCAGCGATGGATGGTGATCTATCACACACAGGTGTGACGGACTTACCTTCATCGCCGACACCTGGCTCATTGGTAATGGACGGTGGTCTTACCACAGTTACAGGTGTGTTAGAGATGTCTTCATCACCTGGCTCATCGGTTATGGACGGTGGTCTTAACTCAGTTACAGGTGTGACAGAGATATCATCATCACCTTGCTCATCGGTTATGGACGGTGGCCTTACCTCAGATACAGGTGTGTTAGAGACATCTTCATCACCATTGACACCTGACTCAGCAGTGATGGAAGGTGCAGCTGATTCCACAGGTGTCACGGTGTCCTCTGGGAGCTCCGGCAGATCCAGCGCTCCCCGAATCCTCTTCAGACTGTCGTCCACGCGGTTGTTTTTCTTGGTCAGCTTCTGTGCCTGCTGGTTGAGCCAGTTCCGCATCATCTTCATGAACTTCTCTACCTCAGTTTGGATCGTGGCCCGATTTATCTTCCTGGCTCCGAGGACACGTTGAAGAGTCTCAAATATGATGTGCCCCAGCTGCTGAGAATGCTTTTCATGTTGGCCGTTGTTGATGTAGATGGCCATGGTTTTGTATGTACACTCATCAGGGTTTTCTGGGATCATGTCCTGCACCACTTTGTCTGCTGCTGGAATCAGGACATCCAGTGGTGCCTTCTTGCAGTTCAGCTTTGTGCTCAGCTTCACTATGAAGCTGGCGATGGCCTCCTTGGCAAATTTGCGGGCAAAGAGGCTCTTTATCTTGTTTGCCACGACGTTCCAGCAGTTTAACCTACTGGACTGGGCCTCTGGTCTTGGTGTGCCATCGTTATCCAGTCCAAACTCCTCTCTGTTGCTCCAAATGTAGTGAGCAATTTCACACGCTGCTTCATCTGTGTTTTCATTAATGTTGACAATCTGCAGAAGTTCTTCTTCTGAAATGTCAGCATTAGATTTCACTTCAGGGTCACTCACGTGTTCCAATAGGATCTCCTTTACAGCTTCGGTGGTCGTATCAATGAAGCTTCTTGCTGAACAACGGTCTTCTGGTCCTATCAGAGAGACTGGAGTCTGCTCCCGAATACTCTCCTGCTCTGTCGGACTTGTGCGCTCAGCTGCCGTATCTGGACTCCGTGAATCAACAGTACGTGACCTGGACGCACATGTCATCTTGGCTTTGTAGTTTTTAAGCATGCTGATCACGTGTTTGACAATGATCTGCAGTCTGCGGGTGATTTTGAACTCGCTGCCTGTGCTGCTTTCCTCTGCCGGTGAGTTGATCCTCTCTGTAACTTCTCTGCTCACCAGTTCCGTCAGTCTTTGTGCACTTCTTCTGGACACTGGGCTGCCAGTCACGGTCACAAAAGCGTCAGTGATGGAGGTCCCCAGGTACTTCTGGACCTCTTCCTCACAAATCATTTCTAGGCTTCCTGCAGCCTCGCGCTTTGTCAGTGCGAGGCGATTTTCAAATGCCTCGAGAACAGTTTTACACAAAGCATTAACAAAGTCCACACACATGTCTGTTATGACACGTTTCGTTTCGTCGTCTATTGACCCAGATGTCACTTTGTCCCACTGTGTCTCCGTCAGCTGGGCCATGATCAAGTTGACAAGTGGCTGAATCCTGTCTGCTGAGATCTGTGGAGGCTCCTGATCCATCGTATCGTTATTTTCTGAACTCATGGTACTGTGCTGTTTGTGCTCGCTCCTCGGTGTATCGTGGAAGTTTTCTGAAAAATACCAACGAAGGTGAAATCTTGTTGATTGTCTTGTCCTATTTATACCCTGACCAAAACTTTACCTTTGATCTTTGGACGTCACGTGTCAAAACAAAGCCACTCGTCACTAAACCACGCCCCCTAGCAACGGCTGTCAAGTAGCTCCTTAGTAACCGTAACTAGGCAGAAGGAGCAAACCTTTCTGTGTTGAAACTATTGAAATACACACACACACACACACACACACACAAAGACTAATGGAAAACTAATTAAAGACTAATCAAAGACTAATTGCATAATTGCTTATCAGAATCAGAAATACTTTATTCATCACCACAGGGAATGAATATGCTGTGTGTTACAGCAGCTCCCAGACTGTAAGTTAGATAGTAAGTAATAGCAAGAAAAAAAACAAAAACATTTGAACACTATACAAGTTGGATAGTAACATCCAGGGGCGGACTGGCCTACGGGGGTACTGGGAGCTTCCCCGGTGGGTCAGTGGGCCGGCCCGGTAAGGTGTGGTGCTGCAAGTAGGCTAGTTTGGCTGTAAAAACATCAGTATTGTGTATGCAGTAGGGCCAGACAGCGCTCAGTGGCATTAGCCAACATTGACAGCGTCCGCCGCCCTGGCTCGAATGGGCCAGTCAGGTACTAAATTCCCGGGCCACTTTTTTGCCCCAGTCCGCCCCTGGACACAGCCAGACTCTGCCTGTCATTTATGCATCTACACTTGCAACATGATCGCTGTCAGGAGCAGTATTGGAACCCAGAGTATGAGATCACAAGTCTGGTGTATTTCCTTGTGTTTACTAACTTTTCACACTTTTAGAGCTAACTAACTCTAAAGTTCTCACTATAAACACTTAAAGAAACATGGTAATTGGTCATAATTAAGGTAACAAACAACCCATAATGCAAAATTCTCAGTAGAAGCTGCTGTTTAATCGCCCGATACGCAACTGGAATAATATGTCGCGTTATATCGGGGTAGTACAGTGTCAGTGCTGCTTACACTACTACTGATCAGTATGTAATGTAAAATAGTCTGTAATGTAAAATAACTAATAACACTATTGTGTGAGCCATTTTTATTGTTTTTTTTAAGAACATATAAAATGAAGGAAACAAACAAGTAAAAACAAAGCGAAAGGGGTGTCGAGTAGCTCCGTCTTCATGTCGTTCCCCATCTCTTTCTCTCCACATCCCTGTCACTCTTTAGCTGTCTCTGTCAAAAATAAAAAGCTTTGAAAAAAGGCCAAAAAACTAAAAAAATTTGAACAAAAAGAGACAGCGACAAAAGTCAAAGACGTTCAGAATAAAATAGATGAGTGAGGATAACTGAGACAAATCAAAATCAAATCAAAATCAAATCAAAATCAAATTTATTTGTACAGCCCTTTACAATAAAAGGTATCCAAAGTGCTTTACAACAAAGCCATAAAACAATACATAACACAGACATAACAGCCTACCAGGGTTACTATTAATAATTGATTGTTTTGTCTTATTAAATGAAGAACAGAGGATACAGCATTTCGTACATAAGCCGCTGTATGTTTCATTAAATCTGCTCTCTCTTTCTTGCTTTATTTTCCTTGAGGTTCCAAAACTTTCTGGTCTTCTTCTTTCCCTTTAGATGATTTAGCTTGAGCCGCTAAACACCTGGGCCACATTCTTCACGGTGTCCACGGTGAGACAGAGTCTGGTCCAGATGTCCGGTACAATGTTAGACCAGAACCTTATGTTAGGTCGAAAGAACAGGTTGGGGTAGCTGTAGGAATTAAAGGACAGTCCATACGAAAGACCTGAATTGCTCATCAGCCTTATAGGCCTTGTGGATGGACTGAGTGTGAAGATCATGGGGTTTGGATTTTGCACGTAGTCGGTGAGGTATCGCAGACACACGGACACACCTGCAGTTGACAAAGTTATGTAAAAAACAAAAACACACACACACATGAACAGCTAAAAATACACAACAAATACACATCAGTACAGCCAGTAGAAAAAAATGAAGCAATAATAATCCACCAAAGATGGAGGTTCAGATCTTCTTTCATGCTTCACAGAGTAGCAGAGGCTCCAGGTTGCGATACCGTAATTCTCCTGCTACTATATCGAACATCACAACAACCATTGATGCTCACATTTAATCGAGACCGGTCTCAAGAATGATGTTTCTCAAAAGATGATTGAAGCATGAATAGATTACTGAACAGGTCTAATGGGCAAAAAACAACAACAACAACAACAACAACAACAACAACGACTTAAAAGTCGACAACAACTACAAACAACATGAATGAATGATGATGAAAATATCACAATGGACGTCTGTGCTCTGTTTATTTGCTGTGTCTGGTACTAAGAGACCCAAACTATGGTCTATATTTTCAATCTTTATATTCATAGGGTATATTCAGTGTATAAATATTGGCTTGGGCTGATGTAAACATTTGAAGAAGAGACTGATAACCAACAGGTGATACCACATTTTACCACTAGGTGTCACACATGACACATCAGACTGGCAAAACCAGAAACCGGCAGGGCTGCAGCAGCAGCAGCAGCAGCAGCAGTCATAAGACACTATCAACCATGACTGCTGTTACCACAACTAGTGCCCTTAAAGCTGAGCATTTTATCGTGCTGTTGACCCTGTGTTAACCTGCAAATGACAAATAAACCTGAAACTTGAAACTTTAACTTGAAACTGATCCCTGAACTCCACCACCTGTAGATTTCATGATTAGTTACGTTTTAAGTCTATCTGTCCCGGTGTGGTCTGAATGCATTGAATACATCGACCCCACGTCGAGGGTCGAGGGAAAGATGAATGATTGTTGAGTCTCATTTCCAGGTCGTCAAATACTGATTTAAATGGAACAAACAAAATGAATCAGGGCAAGCCACACAACACAATATGCCATCTTTCCCCGCTACAACTGACCCCACCTTTAATCTGAACTTCATTCTCACCGTTTGACAGGAAAAATACCAGAGAAATGTCACATCTTAGATTCCATATCCCGACACTGTGTTTTTGTTTGTTTATGTAGTTTGTGAATGTATTTACCTCTAGTAGGAGGTGCTGTGGTCCACTGAGGGGAGGTGGTCCAGGGAGAGGTGGTAGTTGTTCTAGGCGTGGGCTTAGTGGTTCGGGGAGTGGGGGTTGTTCTAGGCGTGGTCCTAGGGGTTCGGGGAGTGGTGGTTGTTCTAGGCGTGGTCCTAGGGGTTCGGGGAGTGGTGGTTGTTCTAGGCGTGGTCCTAGGGGTTCGGGGAGTGGTGGTTGTTCTAGGCGTGGTCCTAGGGGTTCGGGGAGTGGTGGTTGTTCTAGGTGTGGTCCTAGGGGTTCGGGGAGTGGTGGTTGTTCTAAGTGTGGTCCTAGGGGTTCGGGGAGTGGTGGTTGTTCTAGGCGTGGTCCTAGGGGTTCGGGGAGTGGTGGTTGTTCTAGGCGTGGGTCTAGTGGTTCGGGGAGTGGGGGTTGTTCTAGGCGTGGTCCTAGTGGTTCGGGGAGTGGGGGTTGTTCTAGGCGTGGTCCTAGGGGTTCGGGGAGTGGTGGTTGTTCTAGGGGTTCGGGGAGTGGTGGTTGTTCTAGGTGTGGTCCTAGGGGTTCGGGGAGTGCTGGTTGTTCTAGGTGTGGTCCTAGGGGTTCAGGGAGTGGTGGTGGTCCAGGCATGGACTCTTTGCGACACTTTGCGGTAAGCGTATTCTGTCACTTCCGGTTATCGGTATTACTGCCACGGTGCTCTCTGCTCTGCTCACCTAAACAGATTTACGTATATTTCTCACATCAGTGATTATCTACATATCTCTACACTATCCTTAGACTTGTTCTGTTTGAGCACGAACAGGTCTCTGAACTTTAGTAACACTTTAAATCCGAAAGTTTCACCAGTTTCTGTTAGTCACACTAACTAGCTTAGCTGTAGCAATGGCTTCTCTCTCCTCTCCTGCTCTCTCCTCTCCTGCTCTCTCCTGCCCTGTGTGCCTCATGTTTAGTTACTCCTCGTCCTCCTTTAGCGATAACGGTACTTGTAATAAATGTAGTTTATTTGTAGCTTTGGAGGCGAGGCTCAGTGAGTTAGAGGCACGGTACCGCACCACCGAACAGTCAGTAGCTAGCAAATCCCCTGTAGCCGGTGCGGTACCACCGAAGGTAGCTTCAGCTAGCCGTCCCCGGTAGTTCCCGAGCGGCCGGGAGGCTGGGTGACTGTCCGAAAGACGCATAGCCCCAAACTGAAGCCCACGGTACACCACCAACCGCTCCACGTTTCAAACAGATATTCCCCACTCAGCGACACACCCGCTGAGAGGCCAACTCTGGTGATTGGCAGCTCCATTTTACGAAACGTGAAGTTAGCGACACCGGGGGCCATAGTTAAATGCATCCCGGGGGGCCAGAGCGGGCGACATCGAATCTAATTTAAAACTGCTGGCTAAGGATAAACGTAAATACAGTAAGATTGTTATTCACGTCGGCGGTAATGACACCCGGTTACGCCAATCGGAGGTCACTAAAATTAATGTTTCATCGGTGTGTGCATACGCCAAAACGATGTCGGACTCCGTAGTTTTCTCTGGACCCCTACCCAATGTGACCAGTGATGACATGTATAGCCGCATGTCGTCATTCCACCGCTGGCTGTCGAGGTGGTGTCCAGCAAACGATGTGGGCTTCATAGATAATTGGACACCTTTCTGGGGAAAACCTGGTCTGATTAGGAGAGACGGCATCCATCCCACTTTGGATGGAGCAGCTCTCATATCTAGAAACATGGCCAAGTTTATTAGTCGACCAAAACCGTGACAACCCAGAGTTGAGACCAGGAAGCAGAGCTGCAGTCTTACACGCTTCTCTGCGCCTCCATTAGGGCAGCCACCCACCCAATCCTTTAGTATAGAGACTGTGTCTGTCCCCCGTCCACCTACATTATTTAAAGATAAAACAAACAGAGGAGGAGCTCATCATAAAAACCTAATAAAAATTAAAACAACATCCCCAGCAGTCCAAAATAAGATAATTAAATGTGGACTCTTGAATATCAGGTCTTTGTCCTCTAAAGCTGTCTTAGTCAATGAATTAATATCTGATTATGGTATTGATTTATTTTGTCTTACTGAAACCTGGCTGCAGGAGGATGAATATGTTAGTTTAAATGAATCCACTCCTCCCAGTCATTGTAATACTCATATTCCTCGAAGTACTGGTCGAGGTGGTGGAGTTGGAGCCATATTTGACTCAAGTCTATTAATAAATCCTAAACCTAAACTAAATTATAACTCGTTTGAAAGTCTTGTTCTTAGCCTTGCTCACCCAACCTGGAAAACATTACAGCCAATTCTATTTGTTATAGTATATCGTGCTCCTGGTCCTTACTCTGAATTTTTATCTGAATTTGCAGAATTTGCATCAGGCTTGATCCTTAAAACAGATAAAGTAATTATTGTAGGTGATTTTAATATTCATGTGGACAACCACAATGATAGTCTTAGTACTGCGTTTATCTCTTTGTTAGATTCAATTGGCTTCTGTCAGAGTGTAAATAAACCGACTCATTGTCTGAACCACACTCTTGATCTTGTTCTCTCATATGGCATTGAAATTGATCATCTAATAGTCTTTCCACAGAATCCTCTTCTGTCAGACCATTTTTTAATAACCTTTGAGTTCATATTACTGGACTATAAGCCTTTCTGCAGAAACTCCTACAGCAGATGTTTATCTGATAGTGCTGTAGCCAAATTTAAGGAAGTGATTCCCTCAGTATTGAATTCAATGACTTGTCTCAATGTAGCAGAGGACTTGTCTGCTTCCTTTAGCCCCTCACAAATAGATCATCTTGTTGATAGTACTACAGGCTCATTACGAACAACTCTAGACTCTATTGCACCTCTGAAAAAGAAGATAATTAAACAAAGGAGGTTAGCACCATGGTATAGCCAGCAGACTCGCAACTTAAAGCAAGAGGCACGTAAATCTGAACACAAATGGCGTGCCACTAAACTGGAAGAATCTCGTTTAGCCTGGCAAGATAATCTTAAAACATACAGGAAGGCTCTCCGTAGTGCCAGAGCAGCCTACTACTCTTCATTAATAGAGGAAAATAAGAACAACCCCAGGTTTCTCTTCAGCACTGTAGCCAGGCTAACAGAGAGCCACAGCTCTATTGAGCCATCCATTCCTTTAGGTCTAAGTAGCAATGACTTCATGAGCTTCTTTAATGATAAAATTATAACTATTAGAGACAAAATTCAACACCTCTTGCCCTCAACAGGCACTGATCTGCATTCTGATACAGCAAGTTTGGAAACAGCTGTAAAACCTGATATATATTTAGACTGTTTTTCTCCAATCGACCTTCATCAAATAACTTCAATAATTTCTTCATCTAAGTCGTCAACCTGTCTCTTAGATCCCATCCCAACCAGGCTGGTCAAGGATGTTTTACCTCTAGTTAGCCCTTCTTTATTGAATATGATTAACCTGTCTTTATTATCAGGATATGTACCACAGTCCTTTAAAGTAGCTGTAATTAAACCTCTTCTTAAAAAGCCCACTCTAGACCCAGAGGTTTTAGCCAATTACAGACCGATATCAAACCTTCCCTTTCTCTCTAAGATACTTGAGAAAGCTGTAGCCAATCAGCTGTGCGACTTTCTCCATAAGAACAGCTTATATGAGGATTTTCAGTCAGGATTTAGAGTGCATCATAGCACAGAGACCGCACTAGTCAAAGTTACAAACGACCTCCTAATGGCATCAGACAAAGGACTCATCTCTGTACTCGTCCTGTTAGATCTTAGTGCCGCATTTGACACCATTGACCATCAAATTCTTTTACAGAGACTGGAACATCAAATTGGCATCAAAGGAACCGCCCTAAGCTGGTTTAAGTCTTATTTTTTAGATCGTTCTCAGTTTGTTCTTGTCAATGATGAATCCTCCATGCATACCAAAGTTTGTCATGGAGTCCCACAAGGTTCTGTACTCGGACCACTTCTATTCAGTTTATATATGCTTCCTCTAGGGAACATTATTAGGAATCACTCCGTTAATTTTCATTGTTATGCCGACGACACCCAATTATATTTATCGATCAAGCCTGATGAAACCAATCAATTAACTAAACTCCAAGCATGCCTTAAAGATATAAAAAGTTGGATGACCTTCAATTTTCTGATGTTAAATTCAGACAAAACTGAAGTTCTTGTAATTGGACCCAAAAACATCAGAGACTCTCTCTCTAGAGACTTAGTTACCTTAGATGGGATCACCCTGGCCTCCAGCTCCACCGTAAAGAATCTTGGAGTTGTTTTTGATCAGGATTTGTCCTTTAATGTCCACATAAAACAAATTTCAAGGACTGCATTCTTCCATTTACGTAACATTGCCAAAATCAGACGCATTGTATCTCAAGCAGATGCAGAAAAACTAGTCCACGCATTTGTTACTTCTAGGCTGGACTATTGTAACTCATTGTTATCAGGCTGCTCCAATAAGTCTCTTAGGACTTTGCAGCTAATTCAGAATGCTGCTGCACGTGTTCTGACAGGAACCAAGATCAGAGATCACATCTCTCCCATTTTGCCTTCCTTGCATTGGCTACCTGTTAAATCTAGAATAGAATTTAAAATTCTTCTCCTTACATACAAAGCTCTTCATGGTCAGGCACCATCATATCTAAAAGAGCTCATAGTACCTTACTACCCCTCTAGAACACTGCGCTCTCAGAATGCTGGGTTCCTTGTAGTTCCTATAGTTTCCAAAAGTAGATTGGGAGCCAGAGCTTTCAGCTATCAAGCTCCTCTTCTGTGGAACAAACTACCATTTTGGGTTCGGGAGGCAGACACGGTCAACACTTTTAAGAGTAAACTTAAGACTTTCCTTTTTGATAGAGCTTATAGTTAGGGCTGGCTCAGGTCATCCCTTAGTTATGCTGCTATAGGACTATACTGCCGGGGGACTCCTCCTTTCAGGGTTATGCCTAGCCAGGCATGGTATTGGTTGAAGATGCAGTCACATCTCCCTTTACTGAAAACCCTCCCTCTCTCTCTCTCTCTCTCTCTCTCTCTCTCTCTCTCCCTCTCTCTCTCACCATCACCACCACCATCTGTAAACATACATGTCTGTCATACATGTACATTAATGCATCTTACTAACTAAACTTCTTCCCGGAGTTTCTGTGCTCTTTCGTCCAGCAGGTTCTCGTGGATCGTGACTGCTGCTGTGGTCCTGCATGACGTCCACTACATATATTATTACTGTCATTAATGTTACCAGATCTCCATTACAGTTTATAGTGACTTAGTTAATGATTTGCTGCTGCTGTGCATCTGTGTCTCTCTATCTCTATCACAGGTTCCACTGCTACTGTAATCATTTTATCATTCATTGTAATCCATTGTCATTTTTCATTGTAATTACACAAAATGTTTCTGTTGACTTGTTGACTGTACACGTGACATCTATTGCACGTCTGTCCGTCCTGGGAGAGGGATCCCTCCTCTGTGGCTCTTCCTGAGGTTTCTTCCACTTTTTTCCCTGTTAAAAGGGTTTTTTGTGGGCAAGTTTTTCCTCACTCGAACCGAGGGTCTAAGGACAGAGGGTGTCACTCCCTGTACAGATTGTGAAGCCCTCCGAGGCAAAATGTATTTTGCGACTTTGGGCTATACAAATAAAATTTGATTTGATTTGATTTGATGGTGGATGGTTGTTCTAGGTGTTGTCCTAGGGGTTCGGGGAAAAGTGATGGTGGTAGTGGTGGTTTTGTATCTTTGGGTTGGGTAGACAGAGGTGTAACGCCAGGGGGTAGTAGAAGGAGAAAGATAAGAGGGATAGAAGGATATTCCTCCACTGTTACGAGACAAAGTGAACATTTTCCCAACTAAATTTAGTCCATGAGGCCCTGGAGAAAGAAAGAGGAAGAGATAACACACAAACAAGTTGTCAGCAAAGTAGGACGTCTTTTTACTCATGCATCCTATAAATGTTCGGGGTTTTTATGTGTTTACTTTTAAAGATGCGGTATGTAAGAATGTGAAGAAATTTACATGTATTAATTGCTTTGTATTGTCAAAGTGTGAAGTGATTGTAACATAACCTTCCCTGCCTTTCTGGGCTGCATAATAATAACTGCCTGGTCGACTGTTTGTTCCAGAAATATCCAAGGATTGCAAGGATGTCGTTTAAGTCAACAAATGACTCCACCTACCAGCACAGTGAATCCAGAGTCTAATATTACTGCAAAGCGTGCAAAGCATTGTGACATTGCAGGTGTTTTCCTGGCTAATATCAAGAGGCAACCTCTGTGGCTGTGAAGAAGAGAAAGACGTGGATCATTGACAGACTTGAGATGGGCTGAATAAAGCCTGGTTGCATGCACCAGCTGCAAAGTGCCATCTATAAAAACCGAATTATTATTATTATTATTATTATTATTAATATTATATATTATGAAATATTGTTGGTTTGGACGTACAAGTGTGATGCAGTTTCATTAGTCCATACCCTGACATTTAATGCAAATTATTCTGCAGCCTAAAGTTGTTAAGCCTCACTATATATACACTATAATAGTCTCTCTCCATCCCTGCCACCATCGACAGTTATTATCTGTTTTATAGCTCCTCCATTTTCTTTCTTTTTCAGGAGGAAGTTATTTAATCAAGAAGTTGCAACAACAAAAGTATTGTTTAACTTTGAAACCCGATTGACCTGTTTGAACACTTGTTTCCTGACACTCATGCACTCACATGTACGCACTTGTTATCTGACTGCAGCACTAATAAAACAATATTCACACATTTTCACAGGGCTGGACATGTTGCACAATTTGCGTTCCTCTAAATAAATAAATCTCTAAAGTGTGAGTCTGCATTTATTTAATCAGGAAGTCATTTCACATGTTTAAAAATCTCTTATGTTTTTGGGGGTGTGTGTCTGTGTGTGTGCATGCGTACCTCTTGTGGTCCATGTTGTTGTAGGTTTTGTAGTTGGTTTTGTAGTTGATTTTGTAGTTGACGTGAATCCAGTAGTCGTAATGACCAATGCCATCACCATGGGAACATAAACCAGCTTCATCTTCATCCTCACTAGACCAGAGCGTCTGCAGTGAAGTGTCCGCGTGTCCTCACTCTTCTTATCTGCCTGAACAAGCTCCTCACTTCCTGCTTCAGGACAATTTACGTTTTCATTTCTCTGTAAAGAAACTCCCTCTCTCTCTGTCTGATTTATTCACCCTCCCACCAGTGTGTTGAAATTTGATGCTGAGTCTTACCATTTACTATTAGAGCTAAATCATATATAATATAATCATGTGACAAAACCTGCCACACTACTACTACTAATAATGTTTTTAGTTCTGCATTGTAAACAAAATATGGAAGAGTTAAATATGGAAGTCCATTTCTGTCATGGTAAAAAAAAATAAAGTTATGAATGATTTAAAAATAATAATATCCATTGTGAAAAGTCAATTTTGTTGAGACCTCTAAAGTCATAGTGACTATTTAATAAGTTGGATTTGTCAAGTCAGATTGATTTGGTAATTCATAATTGGGGCTTAAGTCCGAATTTTGAGTTTAATTATGCCATTTTATGTCATTATAAGAGTTGTTTTGGTTTTTAAATTTTCCAACAGAAACGTGCTTCCATAGTTAAGTCATAAGTTTGTCGAGTGGTGTAAAGGCAGAGACAAATTCCCGCTTTCACACACCTGCACTGAATTACTGCAAAGAAATAAAAGCACAAAACTCACGCGTGTTACGTACGTTATGCCCGTTACACAGAGGTCCGTAAGATGACTGGTGGCTGGACGGTCTTGCAGCGATTAGTAAACTCCAAGCTGGTTTGTGTGCATTTCTAAGAACATTTTTAAAAAATAACAACCTTACAGCTAGCATCATTTTAACAGATATTTCATAATGTTGTGTTAAAACGATGCTGGCGCTTTACGGGAATCAGTACTGTAAAATAAAAGAAACACAACTCCCATCTAAAAATGTAAATAAACAGATAATCACTGCTGGATCTTCATGTCACAGCATGTTTTAGCCCAATACCTACAAATCATACTTAATTCACATTAAGCCACTTCAGATTTGACATTATTTGACTGATTTTTCTCCGCTCGAGCAGCCATTTCAGTTCATCCAGTGTATCAGTCAAACAAAATCTACGGCATCGAAATCAAAAACAATAATTAGAT